>JADMLD010000315.1:2127500-2387500 GCA_017589585.1 Phylloscopus whistleri | reverse complement strand
CCATTCCAAACTATGAATGGGTTTCAAAAAAAAGGTTCAATAAAAGGCTAAATGAAAAGAAATTTTGGAGAAGAAAGGCTTTTCATGTTAGAAATTCTCAGGCAGTCATGTTTGCTCATTCATGAACAAGGTTATTCATCATTTGCTGTCTTAGTTGCTTATGTCACCACACACCAGTTTAGAAGTTTAATATCAAGCCTGAAACTTGAACTCTAGAAGAAAAACAGAATAGTTTTGCAGTTTGAATTCTGTTGTCACTGTTAAGAAGGATAAGATCTTTTCGGAGTAATTTATCATAAGACCAGAAGTATTTTTTAAGCAAAAGTGGGCATGGGAACTTAAGGATCCTTTACAAAGGTATCTTGCTATCTCTGTGCAGCTGTGTGCCAGCTTTCAGCCCCATTCCCCTTTTTCAATATGTTTTAGCTGGTATTTTCTGAGTTGGTAGGGTGAATATGGGACTCATTTCACCTAGAGCTGGACTCCTAAATATGTTTCATATAAGCTGCTCTCAGACTACCTTTATTTGAAAAACATATCTCCAGACCAACTTTTCCCATTTTAAGAGAGATGAGAAGCTTTTTGATGGAGCTTAGCTGGTGAAAAAAGCAGACTAGGTCATGCACTTCTAGATGTTAATAACTATCTGAGATAATTCCAGTTATATGTTTACCACTATGGTGTGCTGGTCTCACCAGGAGCCTGTAAATGTGATTACAATGTAATTTACTTCCCAGCACAAAGGTTGTTTTGCTTTTCATGTTCAAAAAATATAAATATTCCAAATAATAAAACCATTTCTGATGTCAAAAACAGTTTTTAAATTCCTTGTTTAATCTGTAGAATTAATTTGGGCAGTTATAAATAGATTCTTGCATAGCAAGTTCTTTGCTAGACCATGTTGACATCAAACTTGTATTTTTCCCTCCAGTAAAGCTGATTCAAACTGTAACAAAGATAAGTGAGACCAAGCTAAGGCAAAGGGGCTCGACTGTTTAAAGTGAAGGAGTTAAGTTGATTTGCACCACCTAAGGTTTAGACTCTTGTGGTATAAATGTTGTTTGATTCTTCTCTTCTATGGTTCACAGGAAAAATCAAGCAATGTCAAAATGATTAACTGTAAATGGTCTTGCATTTGATCATCTTTGTGCTTCAATTATAATTGCAGGATCAAGCCTAACAATAGTGTCTCTATAATTTCTTTATTGGCATGCAAAGTTTGCACAGTAAATATTTCTTCTCATCACATTTTTTTCCTTTTTTTCCAACAAACTCTCAAAGCAACCATTCCTAACTAAATAGAAATTGAACTGGACTATTATTATGCTGTACATACTAGTTCTGCTCCCAGCTTTTTTTTTTTTTTTAAGCATGAAATTCCCAGATTAAAAAGCCTGCTGCATCATGTGAGCTTATCTTTGAAATAAGTCCGAACTGTAGATTTCAAAGCCCAAACTGACTTGAAACTGCACTTCCTCATCAAAGATAAATGTTTAGGGCTAGTGTTCTTGTTTGATCCAAGAAACAAGTCATAGGTCTCAGTCTTCTAGAATAAAATCTTGATTTAATTCAAGCCAGTAGCAAAATTCCTATTGTTTGTTAAAAAGATCAGGACTCCAGCACCAGATTTCAGCTCCCTGAAGTTCAGGTGCAGGGGGAGTTGTGAATCCACATTCTGAATTCCGATTGCTGTGTTTGTCCAAAAAAAAACCTCCAAAAATAATAAAGTGAGTTCATAAAAGCACTTTTTAAAGTAAGGCTTGCACCACCTTCGGTGCCAAATTATATGTCTGAAACTTGGAGTTACTGGAAAGAGCCCTGCTGAATGCAAGAATCTTTGGATTAGATCCTGTGACCACAGGGCTACAAATTGCAAAAGAAAATTAATCCTACATAACAAATTCCATTTCGTAATTTAGACCATCCTTTTGCAGCTTTTATTTCATAATTTTTTTTCTAATATAGATTCCTATGTGTATCTAGAAGCACCTTTTTCCAGTCCTGTTGAAGAGACTCACATCCACAGAGAAGTACAAATCTGCCTGCTGATTTGAGATCAGTCACTGAACATGAGTTTCAATCATTCTTTTCCCAGAGTGTCTAGAATTCTAAACAAAACCTAGAAGTCTCATATTGAGATTTTATTTCTTTTGTAGGGGAAAAAAAATCAGAGGGAGATTTGTTTCCTTCCCAAAGTTTTTTGAAAATACTGATACCACAACATTGTTAATTTAATTTTCTTTTAAGGTTTCAAACTTGGGATGACTTTTTATTCTATGTAGTTATTAGAAACACATGATGATGATGATGAATATTATTATTTATCTTTTCTTAAATCGCTCTATCCTATCCTCACTTAATGTTATGGAGCACTGTGCCAAGGAAGTCATGGAAGAGCCATGATTTCAGATCTGTGCTCCTCTGATTGATTCATTGAGTCCCCCTCTTCAAATATCAGTTGCTACAGCACTCAGATCAAGGCAACTATACTTTGAAAAGAAAAAAGAATTAAACATAGCACATGACATTCAAATTGGTGGATAAAATACATCTAGTTTTATGTATTAAAGGAACTTATTTCACTGAAATGGGAACACTAGTCTGAAACTCCAAGGACAACCATGACAGCAAATTTGATACTCAAAGAGAAATGGTTACTGCAAGGTGTGTGTGTTATCTTTCCTTTCTCTTCTATCCAAAATAGCTAATAAAAAATACAACGTCTGAGTTTCATCATGGTTCAGCCTCACAACTAAAATATTACACAGGAGTAGGCTGTGTAATATTTTCTTCTGTAGTTAGTGAAAAGAAATAGGCAAGTGATCCCATAATTTTAGCTATTTCTCCCATGAGGCTGTGCAATGGAAAAGAGACTTGGGAACAGGGATGCTTTTGATGATTATTTCCACAAAGAATTCTTTCATTTTGTCTTGCAGACACAGAGTTCCTGCAGACACAACAGGTAAGGCAAGGAAAAGATATTAAGCTATTACAGACTGGACAGGGTTATAGGTCATCCTATAAAATATCACCTTCTATATCAAAGAAACCTTCAGAGAACAAAATAAAACTGCAAAGATAGTGTTTGGAGCTGGAGATTTGTGTGTCTCAGGTGAAATTGCTTGTTCAGTTACTCAGCTGAATGGTGAAGTTAAATTAAGAAGAGCTTAACAATTGCAGGAGTTACCTGTAAGGTAAGGAGTATGATTTTTGAGGTAGTTTCCATAAAAAGGTGAGAACTGTGTGTCCCAGCTTCAGAATGTGAGTGAATTGGCCCAGCTTTGTCAATAATCACAGGACAGCCTGGGAAGAGGAGAGCAAACACCTTGAATCTAGACTAGACCAGCTTTGGGAGTCCCCTCCATCTCAGGACAATCTCTGATTCTCTTTAGTCTAAAATACAATCCCTCATTGATGTGTGGGAAATGCTAAAGCATTTGGAGCTGGGATAAAATTATGCTCTGTAGGGATTTAGAAACAACAGTCATGTAGAAACCTTTACTGATTTCAGGGGTTTCTTTTCTTATTTTGGTCTTATGCTGTGATTTTATTTTGTGTTAAAATAAGCAATAAATTCCTTCTAAAGGCAATGCTTTCGAACCAGTCATCTTTTAGATGATAAACTCGATGTCTGCAATTTCATTGGAATGTATTAGCTTAGTTAATTCTTTGTCTTTCTGTCTAGATCAGGTGGAACGAATCTCCTTTTAGATTTGTCTGCCTGTTTCTCAGGACACCCTTCTGTAGATGGCACTAAAATGACTGAATGTCAGATACCTAAACCAAAAAAAGATAAATCCCAATCTAAAATACTCTAACATGAGTCAGAGATAGATACTGCTCTCTTCCCAATATCAGCCTTGATAAATGGGGAAGAATTTGCTCCTTCTCAGAACAAGGAAAGCTTTGAATCACGTCGTACATGAATCATACATGAATTACTGCTTGAATCTGGGAGGAGGGAAGTTTGGAGCAACACAGGCAGGAATTGATGTCTATGGGGAGTCCTTTGTGGATAAAGGCTGCATCTTTTTTGGTGATCAGTAAGCAATAACAGTTTTCTCTCAGGTGTTCTTTAAAACTGTGTTTCCATGACCATGTTCACCCATTTTCTCTTCTTTTTGCTGGTGTGGATAAGGACCAGATTGCATTTTTCCTGTGTTACATTTCTGCAGCCTCTATCTCTATATAAACTGAGACCTTTCCCTTAAAATCTTATGTGACACCATGGTAAAAATTAAGGAATACCATAAAAAAAGAAAAAACGTGGAATTTCTGTATCTAAGCTGGATTTTCTTCTGTCTATGAGGACAAAACCACTGACCCAAGGATTTGGCCGCTATAGATTCAGATATTTATAACATCCAGAAAAAAAAGCGTTTAATGTAAATATCACTTAATGCAGATGGTTACATTGCCCTTGGCTCCACAAAATAATCAATATAATTTGAGAGGTAGATCTAGGTCTTATTCCATTCTAAGATAAAATACTAAAGATAAATGAATCGCAATTAAAGACAACTATTTCTTTTTAATTGAATAATAGGAAATATCAGGGTGAATTTAGGCTTCATATGAAGACAAATATATATATATCTTCATTTGATCAGGAAAATTGCACATTTTTCTTTAGAGGGATATTTTTAATCATCTAAAACGTAAGTTTGGAAACACCTCTTCCTAAGAATAATAGGAGTTAAACTCCTAAATAGATTTAACAAGGGGATTGAAAACTTTATGAATAACATAATATCAGCTAAAAGTCATCCAGTAGACAGCATATAATCTCAGTGGTCTTTCATAAACATATTCATAAATCATCAACAGATATATAAGAATATCTTTACTAAGGAATTCTGCCATTGATTTATTTTTCCTTTATGTATCCTTTGAAGAGTTTTAGCACAGCTAAAAATTGTGTCTCTTTCTTTTGGATCAGCTCTATTTAGAAGATACTAACAATGGTTCAAGTTGCAGCTCTACATAATAGTCTGAGATAACAAGTTTTAAGCTGAGAATGCTGTTGGGATTTCTGCAAGAAACCCAGCTATTCTAGACTGGGAACTATGAAACCATTTGCCTTGGCTCCCTTTTTTTTCAGAGTGTATTCTTGCACAGAATGGGGAGTCCAAGGGCTGAACAAACCTAAAAACTTCACAATGAAATTAAATTAAAAGCAGAGTTCCATCAGGTTTGAAATTAAGATCATCAGAATCCATGTGTTCTGGACAGCTTCCATGAACTGTTATGTCTTTAAGAATGATTTGTTTCAAAGATGGGTCCAGAATGGCTCAAAGAAAGCCCTCCCCACAACAACAACAACAACAACAACAACAGCAAAACAAACAAACAAAAACAGCAACAAGCATGTCATCAAAAAATCCAACCAATGAACCAGAAAAACTCCCCAAAAAACTCCAACAAAAACAGGGATTTTTAAAATTTTTTATCTGACTTAGAAGTGGTAGCAGTTCTGAAATACTTGGGGAAAGACAGGTAAACTGCACTAAGGCTGTAAAGTATAATTACATTAAAAAACTTTGAGCTGGAGTTATGTTTTGAGGGTTAGAGCACCACATTAATTATGGCTGAAGTAACATGAAAACTTCCCCTTCTGTTTTCAGAATGAAGGCATGTGCTCAGCTGGATGACAAGAGGACTAAGGTTAATGTTTGTTCTAGAAACATCTTGTTAAACACCAACAACAATGGACAAAAAAATTAATCTCCTCTTTTTTTATTATTTATTTTTTAAATATTGAGAAAAACAAGTAGAGCATAAGTAGTTAAAACACGTAAACTCGAGACAGAGGAAACATTTTTACTTTTCAAACTTTAGTCATATTAGGATCATATGATGATAAAATATCCTGGGCGGAAAGGGATCCACAAGGATGATCAAGCTATGATGATATTAATAGCATATATTATTGCTATTACTGCTAGCACTAATGATAACAGCAATAAAGGCAAAACAGAACTCCAAATTTCATAGAACCTTGATCATGTAATCCATGATCCATCCTATATGAGGTTGTATAACAAGGTATTTGTACGTAGTGCCTCTGTGAGTCTTCCACTAGATACAGTAAATCAATTCATAAGAGAGATGTAAATTGGCAAAACTGATGTTAAATCTTTACTCATGCAGTGAAATCTTGGTGTGGAAAAGAGCAGTGTGGTCTAAGCTTAGAGGCAGAGGAGTCCTTAGCAACAAGATCTCAAAAGGTGTTTACACCCTATTCTTGGATCTATGTGAAAGACAGACATGAAAGAATGACTCATATTTTACATTGGACTAAATCACATGGACTTGGTGGATTAACACCTGGGTGTAGTCCCCAGTCTTGCTCATGATCCAAGAACAGAGACAAAATACTTTTGCTGAAATTATTCCAGAAGACAATTTGATTCACAATTTGAAATAAAATATAAGATGTAAAAACCAAATAAATATTTTACTATTGCTATCTATAGACATCATTGGATAAAGGACTCTGCACCAACTCAAAATAAAGCTTGTGCTATGACTAAAATTGCTCCCACACAGATATAATTTGCATGAGCAAGAGATGAAAACATAAATGAACAGTTATGGGGGTTATTTTGACAAAATCTACATTTATACAATTATACCATGCTAGATCTTCCTTATACACTTGCATGTACAGCTGTAAATAGACGTGTGTAGGTGTGTTGTTGACTACAGATGGAATAACTTAAAAACGTCCAAGGTAATTTTATTTTAAAAAACAGTAAAAAAATAAAATCACTTGCATTCCTGGTTCCAGCCTGAAGCACTTTTTTACAGCTGAAAATAGGGGCTTATAATAAAAATGCTGACACAACCTTAACTATAGAGGTGCTAGCAGGCAATGCTATAATAAATAATGTGGGAAATATTTTACACTTCAAGGCAATTACATGTTCAGCCATCTTTAGGATTTCTGGGCCATGAAGTGTAGGGATTAGGTGTACTTGACAAGTGTAAAAGACCCATGACTCATGACTGCTAGAAGGCACAAATGAATTACAAAAGCTGAGAGAAAGCTTTGTAATCACTAAGCATAGGTAAAATGTTTTTTTATTTAGGGGTAGATAAGGATCAGGTAGATGTAAAGATACTCCAGATTTCATTCAGTGTGTTTTTTCAAGATGTGGTAAAAGTTGAGTTAAATCTATTGTCCTGACTCACCTTTATGTATTTTTTGACTTTCATTTGTGCGTTTATGCTACACAAAAATGACTTTGAAATGGAAGTTCTTATTTGCAGGAGAACAGGACCAAACAGGACCAGTTAGGTCATTGAGTAGACTCTGTTTCAGAAAGAGCTGGAGGAGATTTTAGTAGAGTTTAGATTCACAAAAACCCTGCTTTCACAAAAACAACTGCTTTGTCAACTTTTACCCAAGAGAAATACCCTCAACACCCTCTTTGTACACAAAGTACAAGATTATTGTTCCAGGTCTGAAAAATAGGTGAAGTGGCAAACATAGAAGCATAGAGTCATTAGGGTTGGAAAAGACCTCCAAGATCATCAAAACCAAACTTCTGCATTTGTTGGATGCTGCATTGGTTGGATGCTGCGTTCTCTCCAGTCCTGAACTTTGAAGAAACTATGAGTTTCAATAGGCATACAGACTGGAAATATTGGAACTGCTGATTAAGGACATCTTGAAAGTGAACATCCAAGTCAGAGCAAGAAAGAATCAATTTTAGGTCACTGAGGAGAGGAAGCACACCATGACCTTTGAGAAATACCTTTGACTTTAGATGTTACTTTCCAGTGAGAAAGAATTACTTTGTGGAGGTATTTTCCCTGTTTCTCTCTGCTTGTTAAGAAGGAAGGTGGAGGCCACACTTGAGACCTGGTTCATGGGTCATGAGTTCATTCACATGCCAAGGCTCAGTGAGTGACCCACTCATCTGGTCCCTTGGTTCATCTGAATTGGCCAACTGCAGTAATGTCATCAAATCAATTTTATGGCATCTGTCAAACAGGCTCTAAATCCCACAGCAAAGAGTTCTTACCTGTGTAGTCATGAGGATGGTACACCCCACAGGGAGACCTGACTGCCCTGATCTGTTGCTTACAGCACCTCTAAATCCTTCCCGAGAAGTCTTAGAATGCTGAATATTATGGTTTCCAAGAATCTGGTGGAGGAGTGTGTTTTTTTCAGAGCTGTTTGTCTGACATCTGCTTTTTAGAAACAGACTCAAGAATTTCTCATCCTGAGCAAAACCCAAAACAAAGCACAGCCCTCCTGCCCCTTTTGCCTCAAAATGGTAACAGAACTTTAAAACTTGTCTAAACCTTAGGCCAAGTATGCCTAAGGTAATATTTGAGTTCATGAGCTTTGTTTCTTCTATACACCACACCAAGTCTGGCAGAATTATTTTTTAAATGGTTTTCCCTCTCTACTTATCTGTTTCCACTCTCTTATTTCCTATTTTTATCAGTCTTGGCTATAAGATATGCAGTGGATCATGAGGATCAAACATCAAGCAAGCAAGAGATTTCTAAAAAAATTAAGTTTGGCTGTCTTTTCCACACAATAAAAAAAAGAATAAATTAACAGCCTGTAATTTAGAGAACTCCCACAATGAAGGGGGACCAGAGGTTGGACTAGAGATTCTGGTCTGTGAAGGTCAACAGGAACTGTGTAACTGAATATTAAGCGTTCAGAATTTTACTCAAGTGTTCAATTCTCCCTAATTTTGCTGTTTAGGGAATCCTGCCACCATTCAATATTTTTGCCTTCCTCCTTTTAGCTCCAAGTGATTTAACGCTCCTTCACCCTCACAATACAACAGCTACAGTGCAAAATGATGAATATTCAACTTCCAGATCAGAACTTGGTATGAATACCAAGATAGATATACGCTTTTCAGTATATATCAGGGTTGGGTTGCAGCAGGATAGCTTAAGACACTTAAAATAACGTGACACCAATTTATTATCATTAGAAATAAAGCCTTCGGAAAAGACCCTAAGCATTATGTTAGCATTGATATGTCAATCCTGTATTTGAAGGATGGCAAGTCTGAATCCCAGCACAGCCTTAATTAACAGAAAATAATTAGCATCATTTTCCCAGCTGTGAATTTGAGAATTTTTTTTCCAACAGAATCCATTGATTGATAATTAAGGAGGAGTTAGTTGTAATAAAACTCCCAGTATTGCAATTTCTAATTGGCCTTTAAGGACATTTTACAGTTACAGTTACTTTGTTCCAGGCATTTTCTGGCTTTTTTTTTTTTTAACAGCTTTAATAAGGAATCCTTTCTCAGCGAGGTAAAAAAGATGCAGATGAATAGAAAAAACCACTGTACTGTTACATTTATGAATTTAAAACCTCACATATAATGCAGTCCATTTGATTTGTTTGGGTAATAATTGGTGCTAAGTGAACGTAAAAAGCTTTGAAGTTTACTTTGAATAACGTAAGATGTATCCAAGCACTTGAGTCTTTGATTAAACTGCATTATCCCAGAGATTTATGTAAATGCTTAACTTGATGAACAGTAAATGCTCCTGTTGGCTTCAGTGGGATGGAGCATCATACGTATAGTTAAGCAGATGTATGTATATCCTTCAAGGAATGCTGCCCTAGGCTGGAAATCTTATAGGAATGGATTCAGCTCAGGACATGTCTGCTTGTTTCATATTTCCAACCAGTCCACAAATACTGCTCGTATAGTATCCCCCAAGGCACTCAGATTTTAATCCTACAAATAGAATTGATTTAAAAGCATCCATTTAATGATTTTTGTAATATCTGTACATTGACATAATTCTGAATTATTTTCCTGAGTTATCTGAAAATTTCAAATGTTGAGTGAAAGCAATCTGAAGCCTTTCAGTGTTTTCTCCATTTCTTTCCTCTCCCTCATTTCTGTTTATTCTCCCACTTGCAGAGAAATCTTGAACAACTGACCAAAGAATAACAACAACAACAACAAAAAGAGAGAGAAAAAAAGACCTTGTATATCTAAATACAATAAAAGAAAAACATTTTGCTTAAATTTCTTTATATACAAAGGTGATTTTTTAGGAACAATCCTTGTAAAGAATAAATGTCAGACTTTTATATAGTAGAAAATCAACATCATCTGAACATGCAAACACAATGTTTCCTAAAAAGCAGCTTTCATACATGAAGCCAAAGTGGAGATCCAAACTGGTCCCTAATTTTGGGAAAGTGGATTTGAATAATCAGACTTGGACCTGTATTGGTGTAATTTGTGGCTAGTACACAATGATTTATGCTTGCTTAATTCAAATATACAATTAATGCTTCATTAATGGGTGTTGTTACTGGCAGAAAAAGAGCCATATGACAAGGACTTTTGGTGTTGTTTCCACTGGTTATTCCTGTCTCTTTCTTGCTTTGTAATTTTTTTTTTTTTAATATGTCTATGCCAGTGATAAAGTGTTTCTGTATGATCAGAGTGTCCTGACTATCTTTAGAATCCAGATCAGCTTAGTTTCTCCATCTTGGGAATGCAATCAGGCTGCCTTGCTGCCTCTCTGAGGAGGATGTCAGATCACTGTGACTGCCTTACATCTTGGCTCAAGTGATGCAGCTTTCTCTCTTTGGAGATGATCCAGCAAAGATTTACAGTGCTCACAAATTTATTCCAAGTGCGTCCGCTGCATTTTGTAACATGGGCTGGAATGTCCTCCTTCATTTCAATCACAGAGATCACCGGGATGATTCTCAGCTCAAAGGAACCAGCAGAGCTGGACATTGTTACTGCTTCTGTTCAAGAGCACTTGGTTCTTCCCCTCTCACAGTACATAAGCATCGCTTCAACCACCAGAAGCACGAGGATTAATGAAAATTTGTGAGTGTCCTTAGCTGGTATTTCAACTGCTGGACTGGTTGACATCAGATCAAAGAGGAAATAATGATTTGGATGGGAAGGGACCTTAAAGAACATCTCCAAACCCCCTGACATGGACAGGGACATGTTCAACTAGATCAGACAGCTCCAAGCCCCATTCAACCTGGCCCTGAACACTCCCAGGGATGGGGCACCCACAGCTGCTCTGGGCAACCTGTGCCAGGGCCTCACCAACTATTCAGGGAAGAATTTTTTCCCAATATCCAATCTAAACCTGTTGTATGCCAGTTTGAAGACATTCCTCCTGTCACTCCATCCCCTTGTCAATAATCCCTCTCAAATAATTCAAAGTGACACCACATAGAGATGTGAAAGCCCCAGCCTGGTTTACAGATTATCTGCACATAAAGGATAGGGACAATTTTTCCCACCACCTCTACTATTCCCTAAAACTAGAAGGATCATACCTGTTTGGTTTTGTCTCTTACTGACAGGAATACTCTGGACTGCCTAGGCCAGCAGGCTGCTGGAGACAGCAAACCCCACACTCCACATCCTACTTTGGCCAGCCTGCAAAGCTGCTGCCACCACAGAGGGAGGGATGAGGGAGCAGAAGGTTGCAGCTCCTGCTATAGAGAGGGCTGGGACAGCAGTCCCCACCTTCCTTTCCCATCTCCCTGGAGGCACCACAGGCCTCATCTGAAGGCACACGTGTGTCTGTGTCTGCATGGATGCCTGGTCTGGGCACACAGCTGGGATAACCCCGTGTGTGGCTGGGGATGCTCACAGAGCATGGCTGTCTTTTGCTGCTAAAGAGATGGGTCTCTAAATATAACAGGGATTTCTTGTGGAGATTTTAGGAGAGAAGTTATCACAGCTGACCCCAGCCTTCTAAGAGAGGGCTGTCAGTTCTAAGTTAGGCAAAGAGAGGGTTTGGCATGCTGGAGAGCTATTTGTTGTTCTTACTTTAAAGCTGTTTTAGGACCAAATCAGTGCTGACTGCCTTAACAACTTGAATGACATGTTTTGAAACATTATCCTAATTTTCTGACATTATTTTCCTCCCCATATTTGAAAGTAGTTTGAAAATAATTTCAATCCTGACTCAGAATTGCTTTCTTCAGCAGATTTAACATTCTGTTAGAAAACTTACTGTTTCCTAAACACGTTTATCCTTTCTGAAACCTTAGCCAAAACACCATTAGCCTCCCATCAAATCCTTCTTCAACTAAAAGCCCATATTAAATCCTGGGGTATGGGAAGGTTAGACCTGCTTTCCAACAGCACTAAGAATCACTTTTATCAGCCTGTCAATGATTCCTTTTTAGTGGAAAAAGACTTTCTTCTTAAAATGTGTAATTTCAGAGAAATCAAGGTAGGAGGAAATTTCAGCACCTTGCTTAGATCATTCTTGTGCCCCCAAACAGGATCAGCTACAGTTAAGTGATTCCTGTTAGATGCTTATCTGGCTTGTTCTTAAAAACTTGTTAAGCTTCAACAACCCCTCAGGACAATCTGTTTCAGGTCTGCAGTCAGCATATTTTATCTGAGACCTCTCATGAATCTCCCTGGCTCGACTTTAAGTTTCTTAATTTTCCACTCCTCAGAAAATATCATAGAATCATGGAATGGTTTGGTTTGGAAGGGACCCTTAAGATCTGGTTCCAACCACCTGCTCTATAAAGAATAGTTTATTTCTCCCCTTTGCAGCAATCCTTTTACCTTTTCAAAGACAGTTTCCGTGTCTCTGCATAAATATTTAGTCCATTTTAGACTGAATAAATCCAGTGAAAGACTTCTCTTAAAGAACAGCACTGTTTGAGCTGGAGATATTGATAAGGATTGAACAAGCAGCAGCATGTTTGAGGTGCTGCATACCAAGCCAGAAGAGACATTTAGGATCCAAAACACACACTGGCTGGGATGACCTTAATGATTTAGAACAGCAGCAACAGCTTTCAGAGGGAAAGGCTCAGAAAAAAAAAGAGTAAAAACTTGGGTACTTTGGACACAGTGTTTAGAAAATGCCCATATCAATATATTGCATTTTCACATTTTATAATTTCCAATAGGTTTTACTTTGAGGTGAACAGGGGGAGGAAATTATAAAAATACGCACCAGGAAAACTGGTATATTACCATGAGGTATAATTAAATGCTGAAGCTTAAATCTAAAGACATTTCACAAAACATGGATCAAGGTTTTCAGGTACAGGTGCCAAAAATCCAGCTCCAATACTAATATTTAGGCAATAAATATTATTCATATAAAGGAGGAAATATTATTCATATAAAGGAAGTCTGACTTCTGAAAGAGGCAATATTTTTATCAGTTGCATTTAGATTGAGGGGGGCATAATTTCTAAAACTGTCCATTGGGGAAGATAAATATGGATGGAAATGTTAAATTCTGTTTTTAAGAATTTCACCTTAGAGCAGTAGAACATATGCTGCCTAGATGGAATTATGACATCTGTGCTGCCACCACCCTTCCAAGGGATTTAAGTACCAGGTTTTAATAAGCATCAAGCATATTTTTTTCTTACCTAAACTGTACTGGAATAATGGTGTGTAAGTAGGTATATGAAGGAATTTCTTCTTTTTATTTCCATATAATGTTTTCCCCATTTTCCAAAGGAAGAGTCAGAGTCTCACAGGCATGTGCAGTGTCCCATTCCTCCACCGTGTTCTTCAATTTCCATGCCATTGGAGTTGAACTGAGGACAAGATGTCAGAGTGTGAGCTCAGAGCCATTTCACTTCACCATGCAGTGATGTAGCACATGCATTCCTACAGAACCTGGCACTGGGAATCTCCAGGAATTTGAAAATAAGGAAACTTCAGCTCTGTAGGGTGAGGGAGCAATGAATCCATTCTGAGATCATTGTTCTGCAGGAACCCAGAACAAGTTTAAACCACGATTGATCAACATGAACCAAAGGACAGCACAGAGAAGAGAAAGGAAATGGTTCACAAAAGCAACAGGGTTTTGCCAGTGATGAGTTTCTCACAGAATTATTTGGAAACTCAAAGCTTGATTAAAAGTGGACCATTTTTTTTATTCTGTGATTTTTGGTTTGTGGAGGAAAATTTAATAACTAACCCACTAAAATGAGGGATGAGCTATAAACCTCTTACCTGTTTTCCTTTCACACCTGGATAGTTTAAAATCTTCGGGACAACCCTGATTGTCAAAAGTAAATTTTCTGTTGATCTCAATTTCAAATTTCTTTAAGTAGATTTTATTTTTTCCTTACTGAAAATGTTTACTGTATGCTGTCCAGCCATATAGGAGATCAGGATTTAAAATACTACTTGGCCACAGGATCCTTTTGTAAGCCAAGGTACTTTTGTCTTTCAGAAAATTTCTTCCTCTTTTAAAGGTTAACCATGAAGATATGCAGTTTGTGAACCCTTCAGCTGCTGCAGAGATGAGGTCCATGCAGGAAGATCAGGCTCTTTTGACCAAGGAAAATGTTGCTGTGGAGAAAATATGTTGACTCATTTCTCTTTATTGCTGCATGGTGGCCCTGGTGTAGTAATGATGCTGTGGAATGCAAAGATGGGAAGCTAAGGTTGGTGAGTCGTGAAAATCCATAAGAACCAAAGCACAAAATTTTGTCTTCAGTAAATACGGTGTTTTATAACCACCAAGCAATCTGTTAAACTTAAAAAAAACCCAAAAACAAAAAACAACAAGCTTCCTCACATCATCTCATATAAATAATATTTATTTTAAAAAGGCAGTAATCCTAACATGTTGGACCCATGGACACAGATTAAATATACTGACTAAATCTGAAGCTATTGCCAAAATAAAAGTGTTCAGATGTGATTTTGGAGGCGTTTAGAAGATTTTTATTAATGGTCCCCTCACTGCTTCCCCTTTTGGTTTCCAACAACATTTTCTTTTAATCACTGGACTTAATATACTCCAAGGTGCTGAATTCCATGTCAGCTGTAAACAGGCAGCAAAACATTTACATGTTGGCTTCCTTCAGTGCCTCATATTCAATTCAAGGAGTGAACAATGAAGCAGCACTGCTGTGCAAGATCCAAATTGTGCTGCTGGCAAGAAGATTCTCAAATAACTGTGGATCTCCTGGGAGAAGGAATATTATACTATGGAATAGAGAGTATTTGCCATAGAGCAAGCTGGTCTCTAGGCTTTTTTTTTTTTTTCTCTTCTTTCATTGTGTTTATTTATTTGTTTGTACTGTCACAGATGTCATATGAAGGCAAGAAATGCAATAAGGTTAAATCTATCTCAGGGAATTATTTTGATCTGCCGATTAAATGAACCACTTCACCTTGCCTATGATATGCCATCAAACATTGGTATGAACATTTGGTGCAATCAATCTATTACACATCAATTTTATGGCTGCATAATGAGGTTTAATTGCTGCTTTATTAGTCTGACTAATATTAAGTGCTGGTAATTGCTTTGCATTCAACTTGACTCTCTCATTTAAATTACACATCCAATATTTAACGATGAATGTAGGCCACCTTTTTATCTAATGATTTTTTGCTTTCCTCCTCGTGGTATAAGAAAAGCCTGTTTGGGGTGATTTTCCTCCTTTGTACAAGTTTTCTGGCCCTGAGGAGCAGAGGCTGGAAAAGCTAAATGTTGTTCTTGGTAAATGCACGGGCCTTTGGCATTTGAAAGTGAACTTCAAATTGCCTTTTGACAGAAGTATAATACGTTTTTTGTGCACTAATGAGGGAATTGCTAAGGTGTGTAAATACATTTGCAGTCCCACTGAAATCCATTGGACTACACGCTAAGTTATGCATGGCCCTGGGGGGATGGGAGAGCTAATGCTTGCTACCCTGGGGCACACATGGAAAACAAGTCCAGCAGGGTGCAGGGTGCATTTTGACTGACAAGCCACAAACCCAACATTCCTGCCAGCCAGGATGTTACTGCACTGTTACAGTCACAGGCTGGGATGCTCAGACCTGGATCTTTGGGAGGCAAGGACTGAGCTTCAATAAATTCCTTGGTACAAGAGACGAGGAAACCTTTTGCAGACCAAGCCTTGTTCTGTGGCTTCCTCACATTCACAAGGACCTCATTGAGGTGATGAATTGCTGGATTGTTCAGGTCGGCAGCAGTTTTGTTATTTCACTTGGCTTCTCCTAATTTCCTTTTTTTGTTTGAAATAAACTCCATCTGATTTTGCAGGGATGAGCTCAGCTCGCTGAATAGACATCCCAGTTGCCATAAATATCATCTGATGGTCCAGTGACAGCTGGCTGATACCACCCTGCAAGCACCTCATGAGTTAAAATCAGTCTGTATTTTGGGAAAAGAAGCCTAGGGTTGTACAGTGCTGCAAAATTATACATAGTTATGGGGTGAGTCACATGTCTGGTTCATAAGTCTTTGGATCTGAACATGCATCAACTGAATCAATAATAATTTATTGCATTTTATTGCAATTCTCTCCTGGGTCATTAAATAGTTAACATAGGTAGAGACCTTGTGAGAGTCCAATATCCACCACTGGGTATCTCTAGGGTTACAAATCAATTGCTGAAAAAATCTTAGAATAACAGATGGTTTAGGTTGGAAAGAGCCTTTAAGATTATCAGTGGACACCTGGTGTTTTCATCTCCAGCCCAGACATTGTTTCTGTTTCTTATCCAAGAACTGATCTAAGATAAAACTTTTCAGGTTGCACTTTGTGTATGAGATCTGGTAGTTGAAACTTCAGGCTCAGGTGGGCCCAGGGCTTTGCTCTTTTACCAAGAGTTTACCAAGTGCCAGGTTGTGGTGCTAAAGTGACGGACACTTTTACCACAATCTTTTTTCTTTTCCTTAGTTTGTTTTAAAAAACCAGTTCTTTCACATTAAACAGGTTTCCAAGAAATCAGTATTGACAGCCAGGCTGGATGAAGTTTGGAGTAACCTGATCTAGTGGAAGGTGTCCCTGCTCATGACAGGGTGAGATGAGCTCTAAGGTCCCTTTCAACCCAAACCATCCTATGGTTTCACAGTTCTGTGATCTTCAGCAACCATTGGCACCTCCTCACTTCTACTGGTTTACCAAGGAGTCACCCCAGATTGTCTTGAGTCACCGTGGTTAGCTTGAGAAGCCTTGAAGTTTTCCAAGTTTTCAATGGCATTATCCTTTTCTCCAGTGAATTAATGAAAAAGCACAGACCCTTAGGCTTGCATTCCTTCCTTCCCCTTTCCCTCCCACCCATGAGTAGAAATTCTAATCACTGTACCCTGGATTTCACATGGTGGTCCCTGACACCAGCTGCCTTGACAGCAGCACCTGAGAAGCCAGGTGGGACCATCTACACCTTTCTGGGCTCTGCTAGATGATTTTTCTCTAAAAAAAACAGAATGATTTTTCTCTTTCCCAAATACAGATGATTATCTCTGCAGAAACCCCCAGACTGCAGTAAACAAAACCTTGATTAAGAAGGATCAATCAGCTCCCTTGGAAAGATCCCTCCCATTGCAATCCTCTGAAATGAGCAATAAAAAATTGTTTAAAGACTTGGAAAAAGTTGTGTCAGAGCAGCCTTCCAGACCATGCCGGAGACTGTCAAACCCTGAATGTGTCAGAGACTAAGGAAAATCTATCTCAAATCTAAAACCATTCCATTTTACTTTGATTTTGGTTTTATGATTTCATGATTCTGTTGTCTCTAAAGGCCCATTCAAAGCCAAAACATTTTATGTTTCCGTGATTTAGTAGAGCCTAAAGGTTTTGGTATACTTAGATTTAGACATGAAGTACCCATGCTGTCAGTAGATAAATTTTTATTTCTAGAGCTTAGGCAATGTATAAATCTAGGAATTCCCAGACCCAGAGTCAGGACACAGAACTTGGCTTTGGAGCTCATTTTTCCAAATATCTCCATTCATAGCCAAGCCTTTAGCCCAGAGAAAGTAGTTCCCAGCCATGTTCTGAGAGGTAGCAAGAGCCAGGGACCATTCCCATACATGAACTTGGATGCGAACAGCTTATTTTGGGAACTAGGAGAACTATGGGACTGGTAGACCAAGCCAGGTTGATTCAGTGCCAGACAACAGGCCCCTGTAGTGATGCTTCTAGCAGCAAAGACAAGGTGGTGGGATAGAGGATTTATTAATTATTTGTGAAATCCAGAAAGGAAAAGCTTCCCAAGGCCAGATATCAGGTGGTATAAACCAGTATCAGAGCTGTGCAGGTTTACACAAACTGAGCAGCCATCCTGCACCCTTAAAAACAAACAAGTGGACAAACATGGAGCTGCTTATTGTTTTCTTCAAGAGCCATTTCACCCCTCCTTTTCTTCCTTCCCTTCATGTCTGAAAGTCTTTACTGCTGCACAGTGAAAGCAAATAAACAAGGAAGGTTAAAATCTAAAAGCACTCATCCAAGTTAATTAAGTTCAGCCAGCCTCAACTACATCATCTGGTAAGATCTGGCAAGTGTGTGTGTGTGTGTACATGCTTGCCTGTGTATCTGTTCCTCTCTTCAGGAAGAATTCTCCAAAAGTGCACCCACTTTAAAATACATTACTTCCATGCCTGGCTGTGAGGGGGTGTGATTCTTTTTTCTATTTGTTTTTGGTTTGGTTTGTTGGTTTTTTTTTTTCCTTTTTTCTTTTTCCCTTGTCTGTTCCTGTTCTTACAGCTGCTTTCATATTTTTCTCCAACTACCCATTATTACATTTTTCTCCTTTTATTTATGATGCCTGATTCCCAGTGTACATTATTGCTGCTCTGTTGGTACTTTATTAAATACGATACAGATACTGGAGTGAGAGTGAGGTTTTATGTCCCACACATGGTGTGTCGTAATTGTGGCATTTTTACTTTCCATTAAGAGGGATCTCCAGGAGGGGAGGATGGGGGGACTCGCTTCATTACTTCTATAAACCAAAGAAGAAACCCCAGACAAGCTTGATGAGTTGTTAAGTAGTTTTTAAAGAAGTCTTTAAATCAGGATTAGATGTCTTTCTAAAGAGACTCCCTAGTTCAGCCACAACTTAGAGGCCTGATAAAGGGATCACTGCTTAAATCCTGTCTCTTGCAGAAGGGGAAAAACCAAACTATACTGAAATAATGTTTCTTCTGGCCTTCAGATTTATGAGAGTGTAATAAGAAGACAGTGGTTTAGCTAGCCAGGCAAAGACAGTGTAAAGCTGTTAACACATTCATGATGAAAATATAAATTTCTTTGAATTTTGGTCTGAAGGAAAGGACAATGAACTCAGAGCAAACTGAGCACAGTCTGAGCATTTAAAATATGGCCATGTAGTCCCTTTCTTCCTGGAATTTATCTCAGAGATGTCTAAAAATCCTTTTTTCTATGTCACTTCTGAATATTTTGAAATTTTAATTTATTTTATGTGCTCATTCCCCTGTCAGTGAGGCATTGCTCCTAGTCCACCTCTAAACCTCACTATGGACATTTCTGTGCAGAGTTGCTCTGTTCAGCCTCTCAGAGTCTAAGCACTGAGCAGGGCTCAGAGACTTCCAGCTGCATCAGTGCTGGAATCCTGGCATTGCCAGAGAGCAAGGAATGATAATAAATTGGGGTGAATTTTGTGTGTTCATTTTCCCATGATGAGCAGCAGCCCTGATCCAAGGCAGATGGGGGCCAGGAGAGCAGATTGCTTCAGGCCATGAAATGGCCAGGACCACAACTGTCTCATTGCCAGGGCCCTGGCAAGGCAACACCTCTGCTGGGAACCAGCTCCTCACTGCATTTTGGCCACTGCTCCTGCTTGCCTTTCCTCAGGACCAGTTTGCATCTGAGGACTTTTTCCATGGTCTGTCCCAGCTCCCTGTTTCCCTCCAGCTTTGGCCTGATCTCAGTTCTTGTCTTTTCTGCCTAAAATTCTGAGAAGGCTTCACTGCTGATTCACAGAGGGATCAATACCTAGGTCTTCTTGCCATATTGGGACAAATTTCTCCCACAAATCCAAACAACAACTCCAGAGACATATTAAACATTGATATGAAGCTGGGCATGCACACATAAAACCCAAATGAAATAGGCAATAACAATACTAACTAAGCAATCAGAAGGACCTTCATGACTCCAGTGAGTTGAAACGAAGCTGCAATGAGAAAAGAAGTGGTACTAGCTGAACAATTTATTTAATTTCTCTATTTTTCTTCCACATTTATCAACCTTTCCTGGTAGAAATGTTATCTGTGTGAGCAAAAGAAGGCAGGAAAGAACAAATAATGACAATCCTATATTTACATGGTGCTCCATTTGTTCACACTTTGCTTTGTGACACCTCTTCACATGTAAGGAATATAATACTGGAGGAAAAAATAGCAAGAACACATTAAAAACATCAGAAGTAAGGACTCAAAACATGGGTTTCTGAGATCAGTTTAGTTTGTTGTGGAGTATCCACAAAATAGTTAAGGTGGAATGATGGGTGTAGGACTGGATTTGCTTGAAACAACTGAGCAGTGTTGAAGTTCTTAGTCACTATTGTTGAACAGAGTGACTTTGTACCTTCATTTCATGCTGGATCAACCAGAATGGGTGTTCTACTTTCTTGTAAGAAATCGTAATTTTGATTGGTTTAAAGGTGTCCTCAAATTCTTTCCACCTCGTTCAAAGGAAACAAAGAAAAGTAACCTCGGTATTCCCCCAAAAAATTTGAGAGTGATCAAGAGGAGCTCACATTGCACTGAGAAGGGTGAGAAACTACAAACCAATATGCAATTGCTAAGTCAAATTGATTTCACCCCCCATCATTGCCTTTGATAATCTCCACTGGCTCCCAGTTCTATGGTCTAGAATGCAATTTCAAACACATTTTCAACCATATTTAGCCTGTCAAACTCAGTCATTTCTTTTTGAATCATTTCAGTCATCCTTGTGTAATATTGTACAACTGACTATCTTCTTTACTTCCTTTCCTTTTTATCTCCTTCAGGCTCCCCTCTCCCCACACATTCATTCACTTCACAGGGGATACAACATTTAAACACTTTAAGGCACCTCAGAAGGTCTATTTCTAAAAAAGCTGTATCCTAACAAAAGACCTCTGGGAAGCAACAGAGGGTAACTGGAGCAGAGAGGGCCAACATCACCACAATTCCAATGAAAAAACGTCTCCACTATCTGACAGCTCTTATCTTCTTGCATCTTGGGTGCTTTCAAGAGAGAAGCTTCTGTGTTTGGTGTGTTCCCACAGTGTGGGTCTCATAACTCACTCTTTTTACCAAAGATGTGAAGAGGTGTTTGTTCAAATAAGATAAAATCATAAAACAATAGAATAACCTGATTTGGAAGAGACCCACAAGAACTCTTGTGGGTCCAAAGTCCTGGCCCTGCCCAGGACAACCTTGAGCATCCCATCATGTGCCTGAAATGTTCCAGAAATGCTTCTGGAAATCTGTCAGGCTCTGTGCTGTGACCACTTCCTGGGAAGCCTGTTCCAATGCCCAACAACCCTCTGGGTGAAGAATCCTTTTCCTAATATTCAACCTAAATGTCCCCTGACCACTCCCCTGGGTCCTGTCACTGGGAACCAGAGAGGAGATCAGTTCCTGCCCCTCCTCTCCCCCTTGTGAGGAACTGTAGATCATGAAAGAAAAGGAAGTTTTACAACGCTCATTTGCTTTGTGCAAAAATCCACCGAGGAACCCAAAGCAGACAGCAATGAGAGCTCCAGATCCCACTGAAATGATGGAGGATGCATCCCAGCAAACTGTGCAAACCACTTAGAGGTGGAGGTAATATTCTCTGTGTTGTTGTTGTCAGCCCCTCTCCCAGTTATCAGCAGCAGAACTGACGCTGTCTGCTGAATAACACATTTGTTTATACAGTAGATTGAGAATATTTGTTTGCGCAGCAAACTCCTCGGGGGTATGAACAATGTGTTTCTGAAGAGTTCCAGTGCCATTAGAATAATCAAGACTTGTAGTATGATAAACAGAGCCACAAACACAAAGTACTACACAGGCTCCGGAGCACGGTGTCAGGTCCCCAGGACGATCTGTTCAGACAGCTTTTCCCGTGGTGCAGACACAGGTTGCTACACGTGTTACAGAGGAACCCAGGGCGAGACGTGGTCATGGTGCATTTTGGATGAGCCCTCATCAGCAGCATGCTGGCATGCAGCGGAAATCTCCTTTTCATTTCATAAGGGCAGAATCCTTTCATTCGTGCAAACCACGTGAAGCCTATCAAAGGGGAAAGATGTCCATTTTGTTTATCAAGGAGGCCAGACCAAAGCCAAGTTTTTGTTTTTGTATTTTTATATTTTCCTCATAGCCTCTATCAAGGATGCTTTCCCCTCTCATCTAACTTATGACAGAGAGTCAGAGAATATTCTATGTTGAAGGGACCCACAAGGATCATCAAAGTCCCAGCTCCTGGCCCTGCACAGGACATCCCAACAATCCTACCATGTTCCTGAGAGCTTTGTCCAAACAGTTTCTTAATCTCTGGCAGGCTTGAGGCTGTGACCACTCCCCTGGGGAGCTTGTTCAGTGCCCAAACACACTCTGGGTGAAAAATATCTCCTAATACCCACCCTAAACATCTCCTGACACTGCTTCATTGTGTCTACAGCACTCTAAACATCTAATGTGGACCAGTATGTGGCCTGGAAATTTCAGCATCCCAAATGCTCTTTCTGTGGTCCTGGAACTACTTTAATTTTGTGACACTCCTTTAGAGCACAAAGGGTGCCAAATAGCAAGAGGGATGTGCACATGTCTGGCAGTGTCCAAGGCCAGGCTGGACAGGGCTTGGAGCAACCTGGGATAGTGGGAGGTGTCCCTGCTCATGGCAGAGTTTGGAACAAGATGAGCTTTAAGGGTCCTTCCAACTCAAACATTCTGTGATCCTGTAATTCTCTGGAATAAGGTGTACCTCCAGGGATGGGTAAATGTGTGATTTCCAGGTTTCCCTGTCTCACAAAAAGTAGAAAATGTATAGAAATACAATTGAAAAAATGGACTACTTTAAAGAAAGCACATAGAATCTGAAGTTGGGCTCATGCGTGAAAAGAGAGAAACAATGGGACAAGGAAAGTTTTATTGATGAGGAGTTAACAAATTCTGGTAGGAGAACAGAGACATTACAGAATCTGTGCTTTGGTGACAGCCACAAAGATAAGGAGTTCACCAATTTGAGTCCTATTCCTTCAAGAAGACAAAGCAAGTATTGCCTCCTACTTCACGAGTTATATCAAATGAAATTAGTTGTTCACATACTGTCATGACGTAGTTGCTGTGAGAACAATGAACTAAAGAAGTTCATTATGACAGTGTCATTTCAATATTTTTTCAAATAGTAAGACCCCAAATATGCAACATAATCAAAGTTTTCCTTTTACACATAAATTTCTTTGGTGCCAATAATTTGGTGAGCTGATTCGTGCAGCCGTAATGAGTTGGTCAAGAAAGAGGAAAGGAAGATAAGGAGACATAAAATTAGTAAAAACATGCCTAAGGCTTTTGACTTCTTGACTTCAGTCTCCTTCTCACAGCACTGTGATGAGTGACAGAAGTCCTCTGAAGCCTGTTAATTTTGTTTTATTCCTTCTGTCCTGTTTTTCCACTTCACTTAATGCAGATTCTTGCTCTGAAGGTTAAAGATCTCTCTTTTACTATATTGCACCTGTTCACTTGTAGAAACACCATGTTCTCAAAGTTCATATGCAGCTAATAGAGATTTCTCAGTCTCCTGCTCCTAGTCTCTCACTCTTTCCCTTTGCCCCTCTCCCATCCTTCCCATTGTCCACCCAGAAAACAACCAAAAGGCAGCTGTCAAAGAAATTTTGTCTGAAAGAATTCAGGTGAATGGGATAGTTGTTCTGCTGTCTTCAGGAAATATATCTGTAAAGAAAAAAATAATGAAAACTTCATCTAATCCAGGGTTCTTTCTCCAACAGCTTCCAGGAGCTGACATCTAGATAAAAGACACAAAATCCAGAGTAATTGTTCAGTTTGGTTTGGGGATGTTTGGGTTTTTTTGTGGTTTTTGTTGTTGTTGTTTGTTTTACCTCCAGACCTATATTGCTCAAATTGCATTTGATTTCTCTTCCACTTCTCTAATACTCGACATACTTCAGACCTGTTCTCCTTCCTTGATATCATTTAGAATCATAGAATGGTTTGGGTTGGAAAGGTAATCTATCTTTAATTTAATCTTTAATTTAATTTAATTTAATCTTTATACTCCTCAGATGTCTACCATATAACCCTTGTGATTCAAACACTTCCTACAAGTTCACTTCCCTGAACCTTCTTATTTAACATTTCAGGAATGTGTTTCTGCCTTCTCTATGGCTGAAATATTGTGAGTATGTAGTCTCTCCCAACCTTTTTATAGTTTGTGTCTGCAAGAGCAGAGGCAAAAATAATCTTGCAAATTTGAGATGTTGTCCCACTGATCTCCCTCTTCACCTGTTTGTACCTGGGCATGTGTCAGCTTTGAGCCCACACCAGCTGGATGTGGAAGCTGAGCAGAAAGGAACCAGCTCCTGTCTCAACTTCAACTACAGCTGGATGCCAATTTAACTCTTTAGGATGTTCTGGCTGTCATTAAACTGAAATAAACAGGTCCAGAGTACATTTCTGACCCTCAGTCATAGGCACTGCTAAACTGTTAACACATTCCCTGCTGTGATTTTGACTTCTGCTAATTCAGACAAATGAAATTGTTTCCTGCTCTTCAAATCTGCACATGCAACCAACAGTAACCACTTAATTTGACTTTCCCAAACATGTAGCCTGTGGGATTTCACCCAGAGGAATGCATCTTGTCAGAAGATGTTTCATTTGAATCTTTGCACTGCCTGAATGACACTGTTGTTCAAAATAATGGATAAAATAAGAGTTAATGCGAAGGCATGAGAGGTTTGGGATTTTTTCTCCCCTATTCTATATATCAGCAAGATTTGTTCTGGTCAAAATATATCATCCTGTGTCTTAGATTCCATGTCTCTTAGAAAGATACAAAATTCATCTGGTCTAAAGTACTCATATCCTTCCCATACTCCTTCTATTTGTGTACAGAGTAGAAAACACATGTGAGCAAACTCCTGTAAGAAATAAACAACAAAACAGAGAAAGAGTTTCAGTGTGGAGAATGTGGGAAAGGGGGAAAGTGTGACTCCCTGTTTTTCACTTTGGTCAGTGGTAAAATGGCTGCACATTTCAATTAGACAGCTGCTGCACCAGCTCCTGTGCACAAAAGCTGCAGAGCCAAAGAAGTTTGTGCTGACCTAAATTCCCCCTGTGCTGTCACCAGCTCCCTGCATTATTGACACAAGATGGTTCTTTATGCTTTCCCTAACTCCTGCCTTTCCATCCCTCCATTACTGGTGGCACATCATTTGCTGCACAGATGTTTCTCCCAAGCCATTGTAAGGTTATTTTTCAAGTGACTTCTTCCAGCAGATGTTCCCCAGTCCCCAGGTGTGTGCGTTGTCCTCTCCAGTGAGCCGAAACTCAGCGGTGGGCTCGACATATTGCCGTGCCGCTGCCCCTTTGTGGGGCAGGGTCCCTGGCAAGGCACAGAACTCACAGCTCTGCTCCTGCCAGGCTGCTTGGTGACACTTCCCCTCAGCAACAGGACCCCCTGCTCCCCTCCTGCCTGGTTACAACCTGGGCTGCACAAAGCAGCTTTCTGTGCTGCCTGAAACGAACTTGTGTAATTGCCGCGGAGTGTGTGCCCGAAAAGAAGAATTAATTTCACCCATTATTCAGGCAGCCAGGTTCTATTTCCCTGTAGAGCCAGAGAGGAAAGCCAGATGCAATAGCTAAAGGACATTTATAAAGCAATGTTTTGAATGCAAGACTTTCTTTTTCCCGGTACCTGGGGAGTCAGGGTCATGTAACCAGTTACTGTAGGAAAGCTGGATACACCTCTGAGCTCCTTCCCTCAGAGCCCATAATCCAAGTCCACCTTTAGCAGATGACTAAATACAGGTATTTGTCCCTGTCTTCCCCTGCAATCCCTGTTTTCCTGTACAGTTCAGATGCTTTCCTAGTGTTCATCTCTTGGCATTAATTTAACTTTTCTTTTTTTTTTTTTTAAACATCGCAGGGGTGCAGACTGGCTCGCAATGACAGCCCTGTTTGGTTCAGCTAATATCTGGGCTAGCTTTAGCCCCAGGCTATAGAACAACTCCTTGTGAGCCTTCTGTGAGATAAAATGATAAGTAGAATATTTAATTATTATTATTTTTAAATGGATACTATAAATTGAGCTTGAAGAAACAGAAGTCTGTATTTAATTAGAGAGAGAAGAAAACCTGAAAGGAAATTTCTTCCCTCCACCCTTTCCCATCATTTCTCCCTTCTGAAATCAGTCTTTCATACAGGTGGCCATGGGCAGAAAAAAGATGAAGCCAAATTCTCAAGAAAATCTCTCTGTAGATAGACAATCTTGGGCCATATTAAGAACAGGACTATAGTTAGTGGATGCTAATATTTTTTTTGTTTTTTTTCAAGCTCTCTGTCTCAGATTGGCATCTTCACTTCATTTCTTCCCATCATGATGAAGGCACAGCTCTCTCCTCATCCCTGGATCAACAAAATTCAGTATTTTTGTTCCTGACTTCTGAGCCACAGCAGAGGAGAAAAGAACTTGTGTGTTTACTGCCAGGCAAGCCTGCAGAAGTGAGACCAAGGCAAATCTCCTGCCAGACATTTTGGCTACATCTCTGCTCGTCAGCTAAGGAAGTGTCAGGATCAGATCTCCATCCCCGAGGCCAGCTGGCACAATCCAGACATTTCCTTAGTATTAAAAACCCTCTCCTCCAAAATAAAATAGCCAATTCCAACCTGCCTACCGGGGACAGTGCGTGGTGTATGCTGGCTCCTGAGCTGTGCCTGGGAATTGTCTGGGACAGCACGAGCTACCACGGATTGGTAACGTGCCACAGACCATCAACTAGTCCCAAAGTCTGTCAGCTTCCAGTGTTTACCTCTGTGCCAGGGTGCTGGTTTGTTTATTGGCAATAAGCCCATGGAGATATGCACAAATCCACAGCTGGACCTGGTGACCTTAAAGCTCTTCTCCAACCTTAAGGATTTTGTGATGTTAAAAACAAGCACACACACACACACACACACACACACGTGCATACATTCATCAGGGGGAAGCATATGACATTTTCTAAGCAATTCCAGCCACAGCCTCTTCCTCTTCCCACCAGCTTGTGGAAGTCACATTCCTTGAACATGGGTGAGCAGTTGCCTTTACAGGCAAGATTTACATGTTGTTTATTACTTGATTTATTTTTTGATTTTTTTTTTTCTGTGTAATTCTCAGTATTGGTGCCCATTCTTTTTAAAGTCTGTTCCACATTTTTATGAATCCTTATATTTGTGGCTTTCCAGTACCTGAAGAAAACCTACAGAAAGGATTGAGAGAATATTTACAAGGCCCTGGTGTGACAGGACAAGGGGGAACAGCTTCAAAATCACAGATTAGACTTAAATTGGATATCAGGAAGAAATTTTTCCCTGTGAGGGTGGTGAGGCCCTGGCACAGGTTGCCCAGAGAAGCTGTGGCTGTCCCATCCCTGGAAGTGTTCAAGGCCAGGTTGGATGAGGCTTGGAGCAACCTGGGATAGTGGAAGGTGTCTCTGATCATGGTCAGGAGGGTTGGAATGAGATGAGCTTTAATGCCCTTTCCAGCTGACACCATTCTATAATTCCATGATTATGACATCTGGAAATGAGTGTTTGGAAGTTAAGCCAGCAGGAACCAGGAGAGCTTGAACACCAGTGCTCCACCATGAGGCACAACTTGACCTCCCCCAGGCATATGCAGGAGGGGAAAGGTATAACAGCTGTGTAGAAAGGTGCAGACAGGGGAAAACTTACATTTTAAACTGTTCTTACGTGAGCCAGCTGCTGCCTGCAGTCTGATGGACACGAGCATGAGCTGAGCCTGCACTTCCATGGCAGCCTAAGCCAGCCTGGCTATATCTGTGCCAAAGAAGCCCACCAGCAGCTGAGTACATGCATCAGTCTTTGCCCCTTTTCACGTCTATTGATCCACTTAGCACAACTGTAGTTTTGATCCAAGTCAACCAGCACCCTCTGGGCATGGTCATAGTCCAAGGTTAACAGGAAAGAGGGATTTACATCAGTAAAATTTTATTTTTTGTGTGGTAAGACATCAGTATAAGCAGTGTTCTGTCGTGTGTCTTCAGAATAACTATGGAATGGAATGGAATGGTTCTAGCTCTTAATGAGTCTAGATATTCCTGAAACATGGGCTTGTGTGGTTCTGTTTGGATCTGCCAGTCACATTTTTCCCATCTCCCATGACTGAGGTAATTTGAATGTGGGATTGGGTGGTCTGACTGGAAACTAATCCAAGACAAGAAGCATGATCTTTTAACAGCATTTATTCAACCTTTTTTCAGTTGAAGAAGAGAGAACAGGTCTGCACACACTAGAGTAGGGGAGAGAAGTCCGTGGAACCATAAAATCATAAAATTATTTTGGTTGGAAGGGACCTTAAAATTCATCTGTTTCCAACCCCTTCTGCCATGGGCAAGGACACCTTCCACTAGGCCAGATTGCTCCAAGCCCCATCCAGCCTGGCCTTGAAGACTTCCAGGATGGCATCACTCTGGACTTGGATTAATGAAACCTTTCCTGTATGTGGGGCTTGACTAGAAGAACTGAACAGCCACAAAGACGTTGTGGGAAGTTGTATTGACTGCATCAGCCAGTGGCTTTATAAAGAGTAATACTTCCTTGGGACACTCTTCATCAGCCTAAATAAAATCACACGTATTTTTATGGCTAGATAAGCACAGCTCTAGGTTCTGGCTAAACTGCTTTGCTCTTTAACAGGTTTCATAATCACAAAGTTTAACATTGCTTCAAGGGTTTGAGATCTTGCTTGTGTCTGTCTTCCAACTCTGTTGTACATACAAACAGAGAGATAGAAAGAAATAGTAACTTCAAGAAATTCAAGTTCTGCTCTCACATACAAATACATCCAAATATGCATCAGTTTTAAAACATTTTTGAAGTATATTTATAAATGTAAATATGTATCACAAGTGTTTAAAACACCAGGACTGAAATCTTTCCTTAAGCAAACTGCCTCCTACTTAAAGGATGCTTAAGATAATGATGGGAAAATGGGCAGCATTTGAAATGGAGGGTTTGAGTCCCTTGGTTTGTCATATTTGACTAGAAACAACATTAAAACACAGCCAAATGAAAAGATTCAGGTGTTCCAAGAAACTCTTGTGCTCACAGGAGAAGTTGGAGAAGAAAAGAGGATAGAACAGATAGTTATCAGAAGCAAAATATGTTATCATTATTATTTTACTATTACTATTAATAATAAATGCTACTACTTCCCACTGCTAATTTATAGCAATCGTATACAAGTACAGAATTAAATCAATTCATTCAAAACATCGGAGCAGGAAAAACAACTCAATTTTTAAGTCATTATACAAATATGTCTTTGGTGTCTTCACTTTTCCCCTCCCCCAGGTGTTCTGGAAATAAATATATAAATAGTTTCATATATCCTTAGATTTTTAAGGCCGGAAGGGATCATTACAACCCTATTTCCTAAAGACATTATAATGTTATTCTTATTCCCAGCCATAACTTTTCTGAGCTACACTGTACCTTTCAATCTACAAATTGTTCTGATTTAGGCACTTCAAGCAATACAAAGCCCCCTCTATTCCTGGGTGAGTTGATTTGATAGTTAATTATGATCCTTGATAAACATTTTGTTGTTGTTTACAGTCTGAAATCACCTAGACCCAACTCCAGGGATTTTGGGTAACATTTTCTGCTAAATGACACAGCCCTCAGCCCTCTATAAATAAGTCATGTCCATCTGCAAAACCTTTGGCCTTTTTTTCTAGTTCCTAAAATCACATTAATTTTGTCACTGTGTTCAATCAGGCTTTTAATTTTATGACTCTCTTTACAGCACTCTTTGAACAATAAAGGGATCAGTTTTGTCCAGAGAGATTGTGGAGTCCCCATCCCTGGAAGTGTCCAAGGCCAGGTTTTGGATGGGGCTTGGAGCAACCTGGGATAGTGGAAGGTGTCCCTGCCCAGGGCAGGTGTTGGAACTGGATGATCTTTAGGTCCCTTCCAATCCAAACCATTCTATGACTCAATGCTCCAAAATATCTATAAATCCATGAAAACCAGGCTGACTATGGAAGTCATGGAGTCGCCACCCCTGGAATTGTTTAAAAAAAAAACACCTGTATGTGACATTTTCTGAATCTTTGCTCAGTATACACAGACCACAGAAATAAAATGCCTGTATATTTAAAAATAATTATTTTTGAAGGTTCATATAATGTGAGAAAGTCCCTTAACCATCAGTTCTTTGTCATGCTTCCCCTAAAACAGAGGGAAAAGGAAAGGTAAATAGCAAACTTGTACCCAAGATATGAAGATTCCATGGGGGAAATGTGTAGTTCTGTGTTTTTTTGAGACCCACTGAGAAGAATTCAGCTTTAGAAGGAAAATTAACACCACATTTATTAAAAACCACATATTAGTTTTTGCAGAATGACAACTGTTGATACCAATTCCTACATATCCATAAAATCCAGGTACAAGTAGTGTATGAAAACAGAAGGTATTAATTGCTACAGAAGATATTAATCCTTTGCAATTGTAGCAATTAAAATTTTAGGAATTTCACTGGAGTCAGTCTTTTGGAGATGAGGTGAACACCCTCACAAGGTTGCTTTCCCATCCTAAAATAAATTTCTGAAAGGGATAAGGTAAAATGTCTCTGGAGAAACATTTCTTTTACCTTTTCAATAACAGGAGCCTAATTAGAGAGTCTAATTTAGCCTAAATGGCTGAACTAGCAGAAATTAATCTCATATCGAGCTCTGCACATTCAGTGGTTGCTTAAATCTCTGTATTAACCTCAGATCTGGCTGCAGAACAAGCTGAAGTCATCCACTGTATGGTATAAGTAGTATTAATAATAATTAGTATCATTATCTGTTACATAGGAACAACAATAATAGCTTATTATTATGGATACCATTGTTTGGAACTATGAGAAAAAAAGAAACAAAAAAAATTAATAAAAGAAAAAACTACAGGAATATTTTACAGAATGGAAACCTAGTTGAAAAATAACTCAGTGCAGCTGAACAAAGAATTCTTACAAGATTCAGGCTGGCTGGCCCCAGTGCAGATTATAAAAAAGATAGCATCTTCTGATTACTGTGTGTCTGACACAGTTTTAGCCTAGGATACAATCTGTCGTGCTGGATTGCCACTGTGTGTTCTACACCAGGGAAAAGTATATTTCAGTAAAATTTACCATCTGAGTCATTATGTGAATACATAAATTTCATAACCAAAATTACATAAAAATCTGAGCATATTTGTTAGTTTTAATTCCCAGATACATTTTCTTTTCATTGCTAAAGCTGTTATTCGTATTAGCTTTCATTATATAAATCATACAAATTCTTTAGTGGTCAGAAGAAAAAATTCTGAAATCTGTATTATTTGTAAACTCGGTGTCAGGGAGTGCAATACTTTTACTTATATGACTTTTGTTTTTAGAAGTCCATGCTTACAATTAAAACTGACACCAAAAGGTCAAAGATCAGGGCACTTATGGAGGGTTAAAGCTGAGGTAATCACTCCCTCCTTCTCCCCCTCTCATTATGTCAGGTTTGCTGATGGGTTTCCACGCCAGAAACACCACTTGATTAACCTTCCCCATGCTCTAACGCCCACCTGAGAAGAGACAGGGGCTGCACCACCAGGAATGTGGAAAAGTCAGTGGAGGTTTAATTGGATTAATCTCTGTGTTCTGCATCTGTGCCGGTAACTCTGGTGACAGCTCAGCTAACACGATAACGTGCAACAAAGGGATCTGGTATTCAGCAGGGCCCCACACCTTAGCTGGGGGGGATGCACCTGGGGAAGCCTCGGTGTGCAACAGAGTAACAGGCAGCTGATAACAGCCCTGCTCTGATATTGTCACAAATTGCTGGGTCTGGAGAGCACTTTCTGATGAAACTCATGCTCCAGTTTGGTGGTTCAAAGGCATGGCTTTCAGCTACAAGCTCCTGCCAGGCATGAGCTCTGCCCAGCCCCTCGTCTCCATTCCTGGGAAAAGCAGAGTCCTGCTGAGAGGTGGTCTGGAGGTGTTCGTTGGCACAGTTTCTCTGAGAGGAAGAGGTGGTGCAGGTCAGGAGCCATGCCCAGCGTGCCGGCATCATTCAGGGAAAAGCACCTGCCCTACGGGTTCCCGGGGAGCAGCACAGATGTGGCCACACTGGATGGAGAAGGAAATGCCACCCTGGATTCCAGCTGGCCCTTTGTCCCACACCCTAGGGCAGCAGGAAGAGCCCAGAACATATAAATGGGGCACACCAGTCTTCCTATAGATATGAGCCACAGGGTGGGAAACTCTTGCCACAGGAACACCCATGGGGTGACAAGGAATGCATCTTGCCCTGCTATGGATCTCTTAATCCCAGACCTTTTTCTCCTTAAAGCCAGTCTCTAATGAAGATACCCCTACACTAATCTCCTTGTCCTTTGCGAAATCCCGTGACAGCAATCCTACACAGCACAAGTTTTCTGAAGTTCTCTTCTTTCCTGAGGGCATGGGACACAACTCTAGATTAAGTCTGCTACTTCCCTGACTTGACTTTACTCTGATCCGCCTAAAAAGATTGGCTCGTTTCACTTCAAAAAATACTGACTCCATCTAAACACAGCACCCAGTTTTGTTCCAGTCCATTGCAGAGCTACCTAAAGAGCTTGGTGAAAGCAAAGCAGGCCAATTCAAATGACCTGATATCATTGTCCCAAGTGTTTTCTAGTTTCAGCTTCCCAGATTCTGCTGAAGTCTGTATTCCTGAGAGCTGAAAACATTCCCTACATGGTTGTCTTCTACTGGCACCCATGAATAATTATAACGTAGCCCACTCATCAAATCCAGAGAGTGTGAGATTCATTCATCTCACCTTTAAAAATTGAAATAATATATTTATAGAGTAATTATGATCTTTATATATGGTCAACACCTGCCTGAATGGCATGGGACACCTGCTGACAGCCATAGGATGGGACAATGGAGACTTCATGCTTCTGGACCAGGAAGAGATATCACTTCTGGTCTTCCTCCCTGGTTTATAGTCTAAGATTAATTACTTGGACCAGTTGTCTAACTTTCCATCTCTTCCTTTACATTTTACACCTGAATAAAACAATTTTCCCTTGATATCAGTTCCTGCAACCCAGAAATATTCCCACTGGTCACTCCAGTGGAAGTAAAGTGTTCTATTTGAGCTCCCCGAACCATCCATTCTGAGGGTCAGTGATCCAGGTAGCAGCTGTAAAAGGAGTTAAAAAATGATTCCTGTTGGGGCACAGCTGTGTCTTTATGCTATTGCAAAAGTATTTTCTAAAAGATGAAAGATGAAAAAAGCAGGCACTGAAATCAGATCCCTTCTCCATTTCTGGATCTCAGTCTCTGTTCTTCTCTGAGACTTAATGAAACTCACTGAGTGCTTTAATGACAAGTTAAATGCAATTTAACCTGTGCCAGGACTGGTTCTTTGAGTGCATTTTCTGCCTTTTACCCACATAATTTATTAGTTTCTTTTAACCTCCAAAATATGATGATGACATAAATGTACCCACTGAAAAAAAAGGCCCTTTCTTGGGTTAATTCCCAAATGGAATGGTTTAGAAGAAGGTCAATTGCATGGGCCAAAGCCAGAACAGGCACTGAACTACCATTTTAATAGGCATAACCAAGACCATTTTCCATGTTTATAGATTAGCACTTGTTTACTTCCCAGGGTAGATGTAGCTGTGTATTCATTACCATATTATGATCCATTCATGTCTCCACAGCATCACTGCATGCAATTCCCAGCTCACACATGTCCCAACCCCATCTGAGCAGCCATTCCTATTGTTATGAGGCTGCTAAAGAGCAGGCTGTCATGTTCTGTGAGACATTCCAAATCCTCCAGCCTAGAAGAGACATCAAGCTTCTTTCAGTTTTGTGCCCCTGCTGCTTTCTTACTTTTAGTGAACCTCTCATGGTTTCTGGTCTCACGTCCTTTGGGGCTTTCTTAATCTTTTCTCTAGCCTGCCTCAGAGCTTTTTGTAATAACTTCCGACCTGAGAAGAAGTTTTGCTGCTGTTGTTGAGCACAAAATCCCCTCAACATACCAGAACATAAATGTGTGTCGCAATAGGACACGAAAGAAAGACACGGACTCCGTTCCAGTTGACAGGGCAAGACCCTTTTACCTTTATTCTGTGTAACTCCAATTATATAGTATTTACACTCAGACCATGGATTGGAGAATGAGATTGCCACCTCTCCAATTACATTGGTCAAACTAAAAGTCCATCAATTGTTCCCTCCTCAGAAGGGGAATGAAAAACATACTCGTATTTACCATAAACATTACTTCTATTTATAACACTCGCATGAGAAAGAATTCAAAAACTACAAAAACATCAGAAAGCTGAAAAATCAGAGCAACAAATGTGTGCTATCAGCTTAATGTAAGCTATAGAATATCAGTCATAAATTCATAAAATAACTTAGACTGGAAGTAACTTCTGGATGCTGCATGGTGCAATCAGCCACCAACACAAGCCCAACTATTAGGCTGGTTTGGGTCATGCCCAGTTCTTGTGTCTCAGTGAGTTCTTTACCCAGACTAACTGTGGTGGGTGTCCACTCTCTGGCTCAGAACATGAAGGCACATGAGGGATTTGTCCCATGACAGGAATTTATTGAACAAGTTACAGAATTAGTAACACAGATCAACACTGAGACAGAGGGCAGCTCTTGCTGAGTGAAGAATTGCAACCATTTTGAGGCTGCACATTAGTCTTACACATGAATTTGATTATATGTAAACTTCAAGACTGTTTTACTGCACGGTGAATGGAGACTGGATTCTCAATGGAAAAAAGAGGCAGTGGTGGGTAGAAGGTGCTGGCAGCAGGGTTCAGTACATGTGAGACAACACATTTCAATGCCTGCACTGCAGGCTTGGATCTCCAATATCCTGAGAGTTTTGATCTTCAGATCATGACAGGAGGTGTCCATTTCCACTCCTCCCCTGAAGAAAAGTAACTTGAAAACACTGGTTTTATAGGGTTAAATGGGGCTTGTATTTTGCTGGCTTATTTTTTCCATTAACCTTTTAATCTGTACATTAATTGCAAGAGGTGAGAGTGAGGGAGATTTCACAAAACATGGGTTTGGATAGAAACCCTGAACCAAACCAGAGCAGTAGTAACAACTCTTGAGTTTACAGACATCTGAAAATTATGAGCACATTGCACTTTTGCAAAATATATTAGGTGAGGGATAGCTTTATCCCTCAGGTGAGTGTTCAGCCTCTTTAGTGACCCATAACTCAGCAGTGTGGAAGGCATTAGCTCTTTACAAAACATCTTCATCCTTCATGGCCGAGACAGAACCCATAGCATGCCGAGTATCTTACTTATTCAGCAGCGATTTGAGTAATTTTATTTTAAACCCTGACTTGGTGTGGCCAGTATCATGGATGAAGGGAAAGAAAAAGAAAAGTGAGGCAGTAGAAGTGTATCTAATTTTTTATTAAATATATCATTGTTGCAATCTGACTTGTACAGTAAGGGAAAATTACACACCATAAAACAGTGCAGAGAATGGATGTGATGCATAATACAGGAGCCTGCCTGGAGAAGCCGTGTCACATAAAACTGTAAATATATCCATACAAATTCTGACACATTGGGAAAACAGACAGATTTTTGCACCATGTGTCTTGAATGAAGAAAAGGGAAATGCATTGATTTATCTTTTTTACCTGCTCTAATCTCCATTTGCCAATATCACAGGCCATCCCCTCATCTTTATTATCATAGTCACTGAAACATTAGAACAGAAAATAAGTGACTTTTGTTGATACACAGGAACACCTGAAACTGCTCTTACTCCCAGAAAAAAAAAGTTGGTTGGTTTTTAGCATCTAAGGTTACTTTCCTGATATTTTTTGTTTTAGGCCAAGGTGCCAGAAAAACAACAGTGCTTCAAAGAAACCCCAGTATGTTTAAGTTCTGAGAGAAGGTAAGTAATTTTTGGTTAACACATCAAACAGTCTTAGGAAGATCTCTCTCTCTAAAATATATAATAATGGATTATACATGTTATTATATATATGATATAATAATTCTCAGGATTTTCTGAATTGCATCTTTGAAGGGAAGTTTTGAATCAAAGCTTCTTAGAAAAGCCTTTATATTAGCAGTGAATAATGTAATTTCTCTTACTTCTATTTTTTGGGATGGTGCATCGATGTAAGGAAAATCTACAAACTGAAAATATGTTACCATATTTAATTTTTTTCTGTCTTAGAAGACTCTTCATTTCAAAATAATATAAAAATAATTTTACAAGTTTGAAATGAATATAATTTGTCAGAAGTGAAATTGTCGTTTCCTTATTTAATAACTCAATGTAAAGAGCACATTTCCATTTTATTTTCTTAATATATTATTTTCCTCAGACATTTTCCTGTATACATATATCAGCAAACTCCAAAAATCCACTGCTTGGCCAGCCCTAGTTTTGTGGTCAGCCCACATTTTTCTGAATTTAAGCTTTACATATTCTCTCAATTTTTAATACTTTTCACTTATTGAATTATTTTAATTATTGAATTGTTGACTTCTGTTCAATTATTGAATTTAATCCTGAACACTTGGAGATCATGTGACTTCCATTATAGGGTTGGGAAATACACTGGTGTTTTAGGCACTTAAATGGTCCTCATGCATAAGTGCATCGTAGTTTATCTATCAAATTAAGGCATGAAAGCTTGGCATCAGTAATTAACACGAGGGTTTCAGCAATTAACAAAAAAAATCCTTTTTTTTTTCCTGTAAAATTTTTTAAAAGCATTTTTACCTCTAAATGTACTCTCAAGAGTTGTCTGCTTTGAGACAGAAAACAAACCGAAGCAAAGCAAAAACAACAAAACAAGCTTGTTTTGACAGTGGAAAACAACATTTTTTTATTATTATTCAATGAGATGAATATTTTCCATAAACATTCTCGCTCTGAACAAAGAGCCAATTTCCATTCAAAGCTGTTTAAAGGAAAATGTTCAGAGCAGTCTAAGCAGCCTTAGGTGACTGCCTTTCACTGATGGGTGAAGAGAATGCTTAAGAGATGTCACTTTCAGAAAGCTTTATAGGATCCTTGGGAAAGGCAGTCACTTGCTAAATATTAGGGTCTAGTGTTTAATATTATTTTATCTTTGCTTTTTTCCTTTCCTTTTTATAAGTCAGAGCCGTACAGAAGGAATGTGCACATAGATGTGAAATCTGCTGGGTTCAGATCATGCTGGGACTGCACAGAAATGGAATATCTCAATTTATCTTTAAGAAATAAACACGAGCTGGATAGATCAGTTATGACACTGTCATATCAACAACATTTGAGGGGCAGCAGAAGATAGGGGATCTTTAATTTTAAGTGATTAATTTTAATGGCATGCAGACTCCCATTAATCTTCCTTGCACTGCCTGTCTTCCCTGGCCTTAATCCCACAAGCACAAAAGTTCATCTCTAGTTTACTCAGAGAGGCAGGAGAGCTGGGACTGGGTGCAGAGAGCACAGACCTCTGCTCAGGAAAATTTAGCACCTGAAGAAAAGTCAATCAGCCTTATCACTTTCAAGAAAATCAACCTTTTTTTTTTTTTTTTTTTTTTCCCTGACACAATAAGGATCAAGAATTCCTGATTTATGTGATCTGCCCAGCAGTAATTTTCTATCTTGGTAGAACAAAATTTACTGGGATATAGATTTTTCAGAATAATTCCCTGGTCACAATGTCAGTGTCTCATGGGTTCTACAACGATATCGCTAATCACAGAGATAATTTTCTTTCAATGAAACTATCTGTATAACATTGTAAAAGAACAAGTCACAACAAACCATACATAAAGTATAAATACAGTGAAAGAAGTATGATATCACACATTCCTCTCACCAGTATCTAGGTAGATGCATTTTGCTATGCCCTATTAAAAGTCTAGTTTTCAAAACCTGAACGGAGAGACTAAATCCACAATTTTTGCTCCTGTACTCTTCTTTAGCACCAGTTTCTGGAACTGGCTTGTTTTACCAATGAACTATTTTGTCTGTCAGCTTAGATTAGGTCAAATTAGTTCTCATTTCAATAACTGACAAAGATCATCTTTGACAACATCAGTGACCTCACATGTCCTGACAAGGGCACATAGTCAAAGTCTATCGAAAAGGAAGGAAAGTTTTATAAATTGTGTTCCAGAGGAATGTTAGTATTAGGAGAAGACTTAGGTTCTTCTTTGGATATACAAAACCCTGAATGAGAGCTTTGTGTTTCCAGCTGCACCTCATATTTGGTTTGAAGATGATAGATAGATAGATGAATAGACAGACAGATAGAAGAAGCAGGAAGGCAGAAAAAAGATGAGATAAACAGGAAAATAATTAATAAGTTCGTGAACTGGTGTTGCAAATGTCCTGCATGTCAAGGATTGTAACTACATTAATTTTTTTTTTTTCACCAATATTAATGCAAAATTATTATTTTTTTTGTATTATTTTAATCAGAAAATCTGTATAATGTCAGTTTAGGCAATTCCAAAGTCGATCCTATTATATGGTGGGATGAAACAGTCTGGAAGTTGTAGATGTACAGAGGTACTTTTCTCACATGGAGAATTTATTACTGATACAATAGAAATCCTTTAAGTTGAGCACCTCAGTTGCTTTACTGAAGCAAAATTGTGGAAGTATTTTTGTGAGATGAAATCCACTCTGGTGCACATGCCCTTCTGGAGAGTTCCAAAGAAGTTTGTGTCACGTCTGAGGTACAAAAGGCTTTGTACAGGACCCATTCATGAGGGGTAAATGTCATTTCCAATAGAGTAAGTTGCTCAAGGAGGCAGAGGAATGTTATCATTTCTGTTTCTCCTGACTAGACCTGACATTCATCTGGTGGTGTCAGGGATGGTTTAAGGATAGTGAAATGCATCTTCTGTCCTCCCATCATTCAAACAAACAGAATGCCTGATAATCCCTTGACCAAGAAGGTGCTTCATAGCAAACGTGATAAAGTCCTCAAAATAGGAGGATTTTAAGATAAAGGCTTTTCTTATCTCTCAATCTAAATACACATTTTTGTCTTCTCTTTGGAAAGAACTTCTATCTGCAGAATTTTAGCTGTCAACACTCAATTCTTTATATTTTTTGTGCCTTCCATATCCCATCTCATTGTTTCAGGGTATATGAAGGGATTGCTACTTCCACCATTAAGACATGGTTTTCTCAGGGTAGAATAATTGTTGTGTTCCATAGAAGACCTAACACATTAACACTAACAAATTTGCCTAAAAAATACGATATTATATCTAACAGAAGTTTCAGGATCTGGTATGTATCCATATATTTAAGAGTTATCTTTTCTTAATTTTCTTTGAAATATAGAAATTGAGCAATTAAAGATTCCAAATATAACCCAGAAAAAAAGTCACATTGATTAAGGGTTATTTATTTTTAAATGAGGATTAAAAATATGGGTCTACTTGCACAAATGTATGTAAACTGTATAGAAGTATTTTATTATGCAGTGCATAATACAAAATGGAATGAAAATCCAGCACAGCTCCATGCTGGAGAAGAGAGATTCATCAACTTTGTGCTTAAGATCAGGTTTGCATGTGTTGAGTTAGTAGTGCCTTTCCAATTTAATCATGTCACTTATTCCTGACACTCCAGACTTCTAATCTTGTGTGTCTGATTTCTAGTTCACATATAATTGTCATGTATCCAAGAATGCAGCTTGACAATTCCCTGCTCACAGAGCCTGGATCTTTAATATTATGAGCTTGGATCTTAATATTAAGATAAAATTCCAGAACTAATCGTAGAAATATTGTGTATCCCACTCAGTATTTAGAATAGCTCCTGCTGATGGTGATCTGATTGCTCACCACCTTTGCACAAGCATCCAAGACAAGGTTACAAACTCCCCTAACCCTGGAAGTGTTCAGGGCCAGATTGGACAGGGCTTGGAGACACCTGGGACAGTGGAAGGTGTGGAAGCCCATGGCAGGGGCTTGGAACAGGCTGATTTCAAGGTTCTTTCCAACCTAAACCATTCTGTGATTCCATGGTTTACCACCTTACACACATTAACACAAGTATTACAAGAACAATTCTGTAAAAACCTCAGGAAAGAGGTTGCAAGACACAAAGTTTCACATTCTTTTAAAGTGGCGCCTTCAATTTGCTCTGAGTTTACTGAGTTTTTGCTTTTTATTATTTATATTCCCAAGGTACATGTGGCACCCAGGAAAATGTTGACATGTAAATTATTAATTAGGCTAAATCACTTATCAGATTTTGATACATTTGGAGATTCATTTCCTTTCCCCAATTAACCCATTAACCCCTCAACTACCATTTCATTAAGTAAACAGGAGGGCTGTGTAAACCAGTGAATATGTATTAAGAGTGTTGTGCCAATTAGTAAGGAATATATTTTTCCAAGGCAAGGGCCAAAGAGCCCTCCAGTCTTCTTTTGTATACCCTTGTTTTCTTTTCATTTGGATAGTGGAAGTAGCAGGTGTTGAAGGCTAAGTGTTGTATTCAATTTGAGGCTGTTAAGTCTGCTGATTAGGTGATCACTTCAGATGAAATTTCTCCATGGAAGGCAAGATTCCTTCATTTTGGTCAGTCTGTGAATCCTATTTTTGGTAGTAATATCCTTGCTGAACTTTGCTGCAATGCACATCAACAACATCTATTTATCCCAAATAGGCACATTTTGAAATGATGATCTTCACAACAAAGGCATGTACACAAAATATTGCATAAAAGGGCTCAGTGCCTCTGACAAAGATCAAATAAAACTTGGTTGGTTGATCTGTCCATGCCTATAGGGTATTAGTGATTATAATATTGCGCTTTAATGGACTATAGACCCAATTTACATAACATTTACATGTCATCTACATACTCTTTATGGAATAAAAACCCAGTGATTCAGACAGAAAAAATATCTAAGACGTACAGATGCACTCTTCAAGCTGATTTTTTTTTTTTACTCTTCAACTCGAAGTGGAGAGTTTTGACTTTACCTATTCCCTCTGGAACCCAAAAGCAGAGCAGTAGGATCACTGCAGCCCCACTCCCAGCACTCTCAGTGGCACAGTGCCCATAAAGTGCCCATCAAACCCAACCAGCATTTCCTTTGCACAGAAACGACTCTTTAAATAAAAATGTGAATGTATTAAAATATTCCCTTTTTTGAGAAATTTTCACTTTTCTGTGTTTCCTACCTGGAGAATTTTGGCATGGTCAGATACAGAGATTTTTAAGTGTCTTCATAATGGTCCTGTACTTCCACTTTGCACTTTGGGAAAAAAGAATGAGGATGACAAAATTGTGGCTCAACCACAATGCAGACTTTCTGTGTGGCACTGCCAATCACAAAGACCATTTAGAATTTCTGTTCGAGAGAAATGTCAAGAAACCCTTTATTAAATTCCTGGCAAGGCTTGCTCATTTACAGCTTTGGGAAGAAATGACCAGATGTCCTAAAATGCTGAAATGCTCAGTAATGTCCCAGTGCTGCTGCCTTGGCCCTGGAGGCCTGAAACATGGGAGGAATCCACAGAAGTCGCACAGAAGCTCTGCAAGGCTACTGAGTCTCCTCTGAGCTAAAAATAAAATGGGCACCTCAGGGCAATGTTTTATGTTTTAATCAACCTGCATATCTATAATAGCTCTGATAATAACCAGGAAGGGGAAATGTCAGGGCCAAAGGGATACCACACTAACCAGGACACATCCTGTGCCCAGGATGTAGGTTCATTTATTTATAAGCACAAAATCAAAATAATTTTAGAATTTAGACAGGGACTGAGAATTTTGGATCCTATACCTTCCTGATCTGTGTTTGGGACCAGTACATTTTGTGAAATACCTGAAGCATTGCAGTCCTTCTATTGGAAAAGGAAAAAAAAGAGAGAAAGAAGAGAGAAAGAAGAAAGAAGAAAGAAGAAGGAAAAAAGAAGAAAGAAGAAGGAAGAAAGAGGAGCAAAAAAAAAAAAAAAGAAGAAAAAAAGAAAAGATTTTAGGACCAGTGGTGAGGACCTTCTGCTAGCTGTGGACAGAAATTTAAGGAAAAGAGTCAAAAGCAGACTTTTGTCCTGATATTCACATGACAAATTAAAGGAAGGAAGTTAAGCCAGCACCTTGGATTTGAAGTCAGGGCCAACACTGCTTGAGATCCTTGGCCAGACATACTCTTCATAGCATTAGCTGGCACTGCCCTCAAAAGTTTGGTTTGTATTCTTGGCTTCACCACCTCTCACAGATAAACCTGGCAGAATCTGCTGAAAGGGACCTGCTGCTCAAGGTCACTGAAAGAAACTGCTTCAATTAATCTAAAACATCCAACCAAGGCCAGGTTGGGTGGGATATGGAGAAATCTGTTCTAGTGAAAGGGGTCCATGCCCATGGCAGGGAGTTGGAACTGGATGAGTTTTAAGGTTCCTTCCAACCCAAACCACTCCGTGATTTTGCAATAGAGTTGTTGTTGTACAGCAGGACCTACAGATCTCTGCAGGAACACACAATGCAAATATTTGCACCAACACCATCCTTCCAAGTGAAGCCTGCTGCAAGGGGCTGCATTACTTGTGTTGTGTTATACATGGTGATAGTTTATCTGCAGGGATGATGACCAAAACAAAAAGATGTGGTCAAATAAATAATAAGTCTGAAAGTTAGAGCATTAGAATTGTGACATTGCATATTAAACTGTCAGTGGAAGGGTACAATGAGCTGGGAGGTGCCATGTGGTAGAAGCTGTTTGAGCACAGCTAAGAGACAGTTCTAACAGGCTGACTTGGACCACAGACACCAAGAACAAGCAACTTTCGACTGGAGGAGTTCATTAACTGAGATTTATCATAAAATAAGGGAATAAGGAGAATCTTAGTGAAAACTAAGAAATTTGAGGAAAATGCCCATATATTTAGGAAAAGGAAGATAAACTTGTGTCACTCAATACAACCCTGACCCAAACTAACACAGAGTGTCACTGACAACAGGGACCTGGAAGCAGAAGCTGCAGGATATGAGTCTCATTTTACACATATTTACACTAGATTTAAGGAAGGATTTTGTCCATAAAGTTCATAGAATCATAGAGTCACAGAATCATTTGGGTTGGAAGGGACCTGATTGATCACCTTGTTCCAACCCCCTGCTATAGGCAGGGACACCTTCCACTATCCCAAGGTTGCTCCAAGACCCATCCAGTCTGGCCTTGGACACTTCCAGGGATCCAGGAGCAGCCAGAGCTCCTCTGGGCAACCTGTGCTAGGGCCTCCCCACCCTCACAAGGAAGAATTTCTTCCTAATATCCAGTCTAAATCTACTCTCCTTCAGCCAAAAGTCATTGCCCCCTCTCTTATCACTGCATGCCCTTTTCCAGTGTCCCTCTCCAGCTTTTTTGGAGCACTTTTTGGCACTTTTTGGCACAGTTCTCCAAGCTGAACACCTCCAGCTCTCTCAATCTGTCCCCAGAGCAAAGTGCTCCAGCTTTTGAACATCCCTGTGGCTCTATTCTGCCTTTGCTGTTAGTTAAGAAGGTCTGGGCAGAAAGATACTCCTGGATACAAAGATGGCCTGAGTCTATGAGACCAAACATCGAGGGTAATTCAGAATGTTTTGATAACCACTAAAAAAGAAGAGTAGAAGGGACTGAGCAGATGCCTGTAAAAGTATGGAAATAAGGCAAAAGAAGAGTTTTGTTATTGGAAAAGTGAGTTGAAAAACAAATTTTCTGTAGAAGAGAACTGTGGAAAGTCATAGGCAGAAAAACAGGTGGAAAAGAATAGAAAAAAAAAAAAGGCAGAATAATTCTGTCTTACAAAAAGAGACTAAGAGACAGTGGAGAAAATCCTAAGAAGAAATGGTGTGCAGCTGGTTGTGAGAGAACAGAAAATAGGAAGTTCTTTGGACAGAAGGAAGAACAGAAGAGACAGATTGGGGTTCACAGAGTTCATGGTAGCTCCACAAAGCCATGTGTGGCTGTGGACTTTTGTTGGGGAGAATTATAAGATCTTTTGAGTGGGTAGAGAGAACAAAAGACTGGATCTTCTGCCAGGAAAAATGCACACAAGGGGTAAAGAGTAAACTGTACAAGAACATAGAGTTATTTGTTCCCCTGTATTGCCTGGGCCCTGGATGGGGAAAAAGAGACTGGATTAATCCATGCATGCTTTCCAGATTAGAGACATGTATGGGCTTGTGGGGAGGTATGGTTTGACCTCTTCTCCCAGGCAACTCACAAGGGGAAATGGTCTGAAGATGTGCCAGCAGAGGTCCAGGTTGGATATCAGAAAAAAATTCCTCACTAAAACGGTGGACAAGCATTGGAACAGGCTGCCCAGGGGGGCATCACCGTCTCTGGGAATGTCCAAATAATGAGTAGAGTGATATGGTTTAGAGGGCATGGGGAAAAATGGTCCTAAGGAATTGATGATCTTGAAGGCTGTTTCCCACCTTAGTGATTCCATGTTCTGTGAAGAAAACAACTGCTCTCTAACTTTGGGCTAATGGCTGTGCTCAAAGGCCATGGATCTGGTCATGCTTCCTCCAGTAACAAATGTTTGAGTTCTGCCCCATTTTTAACACCAGTGCAAATACTCTACTATTGCTGTAACTGTCCACTGGGAGTATTTTGACAACCCAACACAAGCTGTTGACTTTGAAAACCTGATTAACATATTAATTTCAATCATTTGCACACCAATAAACCTTTGTACTTTTTTTGGAAGGAGAACACAAATTGTCCCCTGTATTGCAATGAGGAGATCTACAGCAATGTTCACCACCACCACCATTGCTCTGCTTTACAAACCAGACCCTTGATATAGATTTCAAAGAGCTTTCATGTAAAATCCTTCTTGACCTTGTTGCATTGTCAACAGAAAACAACCTTTATGTGCAGTCTCTGGTGTTTTTCTTTTTGTTTCATATTTTTTTAAACATCAATATGTAATGATACAAAAGGATTTCTGATAATATAATTTTTTGACTAGCAGCAAAATAGATGCCACTTCACTCCACTGCATATTATTATTATGGTTTTATTATCTTGCCATATTTTTCTGTCTTTTTTCCCTCTTTAAGGAAAAGATTTTTTCTAATATCTTTTAACTGGAAAACATTCTCAATCCCTTTTTGCATTTGCTTAGCCTCCATTTATTAATTTTTCTGTTAGCAGGCAAGGAAGAGAGGAATAAAAAGGCTGCTGGTTGTTCCTAGAAAGAAAGAATGTGTGTTTTTTAGTCAGAGCAGGAATGGAAAGAAGTGGGCTCTTGGGTTCCAATCCATTCTACTGTGAGTTAAGGACTTCATTTCATTCACTTTAGTTTGGATTAAGGCTGTGTGTTTGTATTTTTGTGACGACTGCAGCAGCACCGACCCGTTCAGGTTGGGGTCTTTCAAGTGGAATGAAATGCATGATTCAAATCCCTTGCTCCATCAGAGCTTTGTGTGTGGGTCTGGCAGGCACAGCAGCATCATGAAGAGTCTTTGAGCTGAACTAAGCTCAGTGAAATTGTGAGAGTGTAGGTCTCTGCTCAGGTGATTTGCCCCACCATGTCTGATGCACATTATCTTGCACTACCATTGCAGTTATTTTTCTCTCCTCTCTTTTCCCTTCAAATCAAGACAGATTCTTGTCAATCATTTGAGCATTTACCTTCCCCCAGCACGTCACTTCAGCGGTGCAAGTTTGGAAAAAACCTCACTGCATTTGAAGATATCTGCTCCCTCCCCCTAAAAAGAGACAAATAAATCAGATAAGGATGTTTATGTGCATCAAATTTCCCAAATAGGAATTGTCCTTTATAACAGAATGTCTGCGTTAGGTCAGATTGAAAGTCCAGCCAACCCATAATTTCACAGAATCGTTAAGGATGGAAAAGGACTTCCAATATCATCAAATACAACCTTTGCCCAAACTCCACCATGCTCACCAAACCACATTGCAAAGTGCCAATTTTGAACACTTCCAAGGATGGTGAGCCTACCACTTCCCTGGAGAGCCTGCTCCAAAGTTCAGACAAGCCCTGTCAGCTGTTCCTAAAAGGGGAAATTCTGGTGCAGTTCATGTCCCGAGGGAAGAACTCTTCTGGGAAATTTGCAGCCTTGGTTTGAGTTGCTCTCCTTCTCCAGAAGTTGCTGCACCCAGGAATGAAAAAAATAGAGGCAGAATCAATACTTTCAGCATATTTCTCTCATAAATTTATTGTTTTCCCTTTGCTTCTTAACTGTCCTCTTTCCAATCAAGTGGCTTAACTCACAGGGTGACTTGTTACCTTTTTGTTGGTGGGCACTGTTTGTTTCCCATAGTGCAGAGCAGGTCTAAACCCAGTTTTCAAGCCTGACTATACCAGTGGCTTCTATATTCCTTGGAATGGTTCAGATGCCTTCAGGATATAAACAGACAAGGAATTGAACCTACATCTTGGTGTATCAATTCCAAGGATTAAATTTTTCTAGTCACCCATTGAGTAGAAGAACTAGACCAACAAATACAGCTCTTGCAGGTATGTGGAGAGTGAACAGTGATTTTGACCAAAAATTTAAGATTTCAAGCAAAAAGCTATGGTTTGTCTTAGTTCAGAATATCAGTGCAACTTCTTTTATCCCTTTCCTTTTTTTTCCACAAAGGGAATGAACAATGCCCAGACCAAGGTCCACCATTGTAAGCATCTGCTGAAGGTCTGTAGCCTTTTCTTTTGTGCTGTAAATGCTATTAAACATTTCCTTTTATGTGTTTCATATCTTCTAAAGCAACTCACCCTTAAAACAATAAAATTTGGAGGGGAGGGGACAACCGACCCCAAACAAGGAATCATTCTGTGTAGAAAGGGCCACAGTCCTGTTAATTCAAATGACATTTTGACAGTAGCATGCTGTCAGCCCAATGGTTTGACCTATACAACAACCTCTAATTATTACTAATTAAAGAATTAATTATTCATGGCAGCACACGCTATTAGCATAGCAGAGATGTGTTGGAATATGAGTTATGCGCGGTTTATGAATCTTCAGAAAATAGATTCTTTAATAAATTAATAAAGGGGCTCTGGGGTTTCATTAAAAGGTGGCTGGAGGGGTTGCAAGCCAGTTTCCAAGGAGACCACAGGTGGTTTGCTTGGATTTTTTTTTTAGTTAAACTTGTTTGGGCCAGATGATTTCCCTTCCCCCCTCCCCCTCTCGCTCTGTCCTCACTGCTCTTTCCTCAGGCAGTGAGGAGAACATTTTAATGAAACCCCTGTTGTCCTCATATCACTTTGATCCCCGTGTGGTCTCCAACCTCCACGTTGGCCAGTTGGAGGATAGTGCAGTTGTTTTGGTTTTTTTCTTTTTTTTTCTATTCTGCCTTTTTTTTTTTTTTCTTTTTTGGATTGAAAGCTCCAACCAGCTCCACCATGAATAAACAACAGAAATTATAAAAGCACACGGGTAAAGGAGAACAGAGCAAACAAAGGAGAAAATAAAGGAAATTGCATCAATTCAAATGAGACCATCAGGATGGGAGCAGAGTTAATTACCTTGTTTTCTGTCTGAAGAGCAGATTTGGTGGTTGTTCTTGTTACTATTTTTATATCCATGTTTGTCTCTAACACGGTATTTCTTATTCTTTGGGCTGGTTTATAGATGTTACTGTTATTAAAAAAACAGGAGAGAGAACATTTTTTCTCTTCTTTTTATTTTTTTGTTTTTGTTCTGTCATGACCAATGTTTCCCAACATTTATTTCACTCTAATAACGCAGAAGATGATATTAATACTTCCCAATACTGCTAACTAAACAGTGATATAAATAGCAATAACAATGCTTCCAAGCTTTTTCTCCAATTTCCAGATCGCATTAAAATTCCATCCTTGATTAAGAAAAGCCTCAACAAAATAGCAGCTACATTAAAAGGATAAAATTAAATTGTTCTGCCTCATTTTGTGGGGGCTTGTCTTCCAACCAATGAAGGGCATAACCACCAAACGGAGTAATCCTTGCTGCTGCACAGATCCCACCACAATTATCAGTACTGCTGTCAGGGGCCAAGCAGGTCCATCATCTTGATGGTTCAGGGCTCCATAAAGATGGTCATGAGGGAGGATTCATTTTCCCTGTTGCTGCTCACCAAAATGTTAGGGAAAGGACATTATATTGGAAGTGATCCATCCCATCCATCTGAGATGCTGTTGTTAGGAAGGGAGGAGTTACCCCCACAGACTATAGGGAAAATTTGGTGTTATGTGCACAGCTTTTCAGTAAGGTACAAGATGAGTCTCACACCTTGTACCTTCAAGTTCTTGCACGAAGCCCATCACTCCTCATTCAGCTGAAACACAGCTTTCAGAGAGACACTGATATTTCTTAGTTTCAGATTGCACTTGAAGATGAATTTATTTGTATTCTTGGCAATTTGTTCCACAAACTATCTACTGTAGAGGTTATGCGTTCTTGTATTAATTTCTGCTGTATTAAGGAAGGAGTTGTCACTCTGTGAGGGTGGTGAGGCCCTGGCACAGGCTGCCCAGAGAAGCTGTGGCTGCCCCTGGATCCCTGGAAGTGTCCAAGGCCAGGTTGGATGGGGCTTGGAGCAACCTGGTCTGGTGGAACGTGTCATGGTTTAGGAATGATATTCTCCAATTTAGTGTTCCTGCTGAAACCACTCCAAACCCTGTGCTGCTCACTCACTTCCATCTCCCCTTCCACTGCCAAGGGCTGGAGAGAATTGGAGGCACAGAAGGTGAATGCAGTGGGTTGAGGTAAGAACAATTTACTGGAAATGGCAACAAGGTAAGAAAATGAACAGTGACAGCCACAATACTGTGATGACAGAGGGTACAAGAAAGAAAATGTTACTGCTCAACCCTGAGGAACCCCCCCAAAACCAGAAAATACCTGACCTCTCCCACACTACCTCAGCCTGGAAGGAAGCCTGTGTCCCATTCCCAGAAAATGATGAGAGGAGATATAGAATCACCCCAAGTCCTGGTCATCACCTCCTTCCTGGCTGCTGCTGAAATTAACCTTCTCCTGGCCAGAACCAAGATAAAGGTGTCCCTGCCCAAGGCAGAGGGTTGGAACTAGATGGTCTTTAAGGTGCCTTCCTACCCAAACCATTCCATAATTCTGTGATTTTTAGGGGCAGTGACCACTTATTACTGCATCTACATACAGTGTCTGAAGCAATAAAGTTTCAGTCTCAGGGGAAGCTGGGGTTGCTCTGATAATCCAGTTATACATTTGTCTTGTCTTTTTGATCCTTTTCACTTACTTTATCATAGCACTCAGAGACTCTAATAAGGAACTGAGGTTCCACTTTGCTATGTGTGGTATGTACATATAAATGGGATCACATTACAACCTTGCAGCAGTTGGATAAACTTGATCTCCCTGTGTCTGTTTGGCAAATTGACAGGCAAAACCCATTCCTGTTGAAGACAGGTCTTTCAAAGAGTGTGGATGATCCCAAGCAATTAACCTAATAGGTCATAAAATACCAATTCCTAGACCCTAGAAATCGGAATAAAACATTGTGTTTGGAAAAGACCAGTTATTTAAGACCAAGTTCCCACAGAAATGTATCATGTGTCATGCTACATACTTTGGAATAACTCCTCAAGTTTAACAAAGAGTTCTGTGGTCAAATTTGCCAGTCAAAATGTATTCAGGTTATGACATCAATATCCCAGTAATAATACAAATACCAATTATACCAATAGCTCAGTAATAATACCAGTAACCAAAGTCAGCTGGGATATCCAGCTGATTTACTTAAATAAAAGTTTTATTTAAGTAAAAAGTTTACTTAAATAAAAGCAAAATTATGCATCTGGTGCCCACTTCCCAGATAAGCATATGAAGCATTTGAGAAAGGAAGTGCATCTTATTTTGCCCTGAGAAAAAAAGTTAAAAACTTTTGGTTTCAAATGAAAACACATGCTGAAATTTCCATGTTAAAATATGCAGGATAATTCTTGTTTTCCTATATGGATTAAGTCCCTGTCCTGAACAAGATATCTGTCTGGGATGCTTTATAATAATTTTGCTCTTGGCAAGTTAAGAAATAAGCTCAGGACATAATTCAGAATTGAGTTCCTAATCCAAATTGGGATTTAAAATATAAAAAGGAAAAGTCTCAGTTTAACCCAGACATGGATGATGCTGCTACACCCATCACCTAAAGTTTTAATGAAGTCTAAAGCAAATTGACTGAGAAGATTCTCAGAAAACCTAGCCAATTTTATTTAAATACCTTAAAAATAATTTATATGCTTAACTTCAGGCACAAAGGTTTGAAAACCTAATTGGTTCAGCCAATATTACACAGAAAATTAACATTACCCTTTTCTGTCTCTTGCAGTTAACAGGAGCCAGAGCATAGACTGAGATATTTTTCCAAAGTCTGATATAGATTGTAATTGTTGGGTTGCTCTCTGCCAACATTTTGGACAAATCTGCCTGGTAGTCATCAAAAAAATGGCCAGGAACAGGCTGAGAGTTCACACACAAAAAACCCAGAATGCTGCATGCTCCAAAGAGATCCTTTGAACACCTTTACCTCAAGTAAAAAGAAAGAAGAAATTTAAGCAAAAATATTTGACTGGACAGGATGGTTTGAAAATATCCCCTGCTCATTTTTCTTTTGGGTGTGTGAAAATATCCCCTGCTCATTTTTTTTTGGAAGTGTTCTGAACAGTTCTAATTTTTTACATTAGTGAGATATTTAATTTTTTCACATTTTGCAAATATTTTTTTCCTAGTAAGTAATGTATTGGAAATATTTCTTTTAGAAAAAGACTCAGGAAAAAGAGAGTTTAGTCATATAAAAACAACACACACAGAATTGTGCATTTCTCTTTTGATATGCACACCACAAGCCTGTAGACAGGGAATACAGGCATAAAACATATGTGCAGGTATGCTCAGATTTGATAATTTAATGAACAATATTAACATTTTAATTTTATTTTTATATTTTATTTAGGTCCTTCACATGACCAGTAAAGTATTTTCAGTTTCCTCTGAACCACTTAGTAATACTTATTTCCTTCACTCTCTTCCTCACCTGCCTTTGAGATACCTTTATCACCTGTCAGTAAAACACTTTCAACACCTGGGACTGAAAAATTTCTCTGGGTTTTTCAGGACAACATTTGGAAATTCCACAGTGATCCTTACTCCTTCAATATATTTTCCTCTTTCCTCCAGATTTATGTGCTGGGATTATTTATTTATGGTTTCAGCAGATATTTTCAATCAGGCTTCTTTAATGGAGGAAGGAATTTCACTTTCTTCCTGACACCTCTTGTGCTTTGCTTATCAGTTTGTGATTAACAGATTCATATACTAGAAGCCTTTTTTTTTGTGTATTATAAACATTTTTCCCTGATTTTTTTTTTATTTGTCTTTTTCTTTTTTTTCCCTGTTCTTGTTTGTATATATATATATTTTGATGCTATTACAGCCTAATGAAAACCTTATTTTTATTTCCTGGAGAAATTTAATATTCTTAAGTTTGAGTTCTCTAGCTTCAAAATACATTAATTTTTTACAGAATTTTTCTCTGTCCAGCTCATCTGCCCAAAAGCAAAGGTCTGGAGTGATCTGCAAGCCCAGCTGTGGGGCAAATAGGGATCAGCTATGGCTCAGCTTTAACTGGAAAACAATTGTCCAAACAGTTCTATCAAAGCTATTATGGTGCTGCTCATTTAACAATGATCTGGACCAGAAATCAGGAGAAATAAATGGATACCAAAACACTGAAGTTAATTACTAACACAAATGGATGTTTACTAATATATATTGTGGGAGCAGTTTTCACTCTAGGAAAATATTATCAGACCCTATGGGCATCCATTCCCCACTTTTTTTTTTTTTCTTTTTTTTTTTAATGAGCTCAGGAAAGATTAAAGCCCTAATTAAACACATATTTTATTTCTGTATTTAGGGTTTTGTTTTGTTTTTTAAACTACATCCTTTTAATGTAAAACCGACATTCTGGCATTGCTCATATGCCCAGAAGAATTAGATAATCAACAACAGTTTATAATAAGAGTGAACCAGGACAGAGCATGGAGTTCAATAAAAAGGGGATATTTTTCTTCACAAAGTCTGGAGAGATCAGATTTTCTTCTGGGTTTGGAGTTTTATTCTGCAAGTCAGGTTGAGAATTGCAAATGTATTACACTTAGAAAGCATTTATTTTAACTGCAGTGAAAGTTGGGAGTCAATTGGTGACAGACACAATTTAAAAAGTATATATTAAAGAAATCAAAATTTAATTAAAATTAAATTAAATCTGAGCAGGATAGTGACTCTACATATGGACAACTACATCCAACGTAATCATTGAGCTGTGACTCAGCTCTCCTAACTCCAGACATCTGTGATATTTGTGCCCACATGAATATTTTGGATCCCAGTTTCAGTCTAAGAGTGAGTTAATTCAGTCAGTAGGATGGGAAGAATATCACAATGAATCCTGAAGGAAGACTGTACATTCACACAGCTGAACTGCCCTCCAAAATCTGCCTCAGTGCTGCCAACAAGAGTGGGGCTGTGTGGAAACACCTGTGAGTGATTAAAAATGTGAAGCTTGAAACCAACATCTTCAGAGCAGAGCTGATTCTTTAAAGAAGTTAAAAGGAGATATGGTAAATGACTGAGATTTAGAAATCTATTCCTGTGGCTGATGGAGTTGCTGAAGTTCATCCCACTTTTCCTGTCCCAAATACCATCATATCCTATTGGCACGTGGGTGGAATAGGCAATGTCAGAAATTCATAACATGCTTATTCCAGTAAAATGACGGGTAAATGTATTTGAACTGTGGATAAGGAATAGGAAAGCAACAGAAAGGTCTAAGAACTTCTTAAATGTAATAATTATTCTGTTACACAAACCATGCTGTTCACTTTGGTGATAGATAAGGAAAGAGAGGACTTGGGGAGATCTTATAGCACTTCCAGTACATTAAGAGAACCTTCAAGATGGCTGTAAAAGGACTTTTTGCAAGGGCAGGCTGTACTAGGACAAGGAGGAATGGCCTTAAGCTGAAGGAGGGTAGATTTAGATGAGATATTAAAAGGAAATTCTTCCCTGTGAGGGTGGTGAAGCCCTGGCACAGGTTGCCCAGAGAAGCTGTGGCTGCCCCTGGATCCCTGGAAGTGTCCAAGGCCAGGTTGGATGGGTTGCTTGGAGCAACCTGGGAGAGTGGAAGGTGTGCCTCCCCATGGGAGGGAGATGAGCTATGAGCTATGAGGTCCCTTCCAACCCAAACCATTCTGTGATTCTCAGATTTGGTGGGGTGAGATTCTGGAGCAGCCTGACCTTACACCAAAAACCAGTGGACCACTCTCATGGTAGCACTGCCCAACAGCAGCAGTGGATGAAAAGTGAAGAACAGCATGGACTCTTCTGATTGTGTAAGCCTACATAAGAGCTGGTACTAATAATGTGCCCAGGGGTTCATTGCTACTGTTTATTATGCACATTATTCCTGGTGTTGTGACAAGAAGGGTTCCTTTTTGCTCCTTGTTATGTGTAAAAGCCACAAAGTAACCAAAATTTCTCCAAAGATTTTGCATCCTATAAAGTTTTAACTCTCATTATCTTATTTCACAGTGGGTGAGCTTTTTTTTTTTTTTTCCTTTAAAAAACCCCAACAAGCTCTTTCTATAAATGAATGCAAAGCACAATAAATATTTGAAAGAATGTCAATGAGTGGAGATGATCTACCGAGCAATTCACATGTGGTAGCTGGAAGGAAATTCTCAGAATTTCTGTGAGGAATTTTCAGATAGGTGGTAAGTCCATACCTTTTGACAACCACAACTTTTTAATGAAAGAATTCAAAATTTATCCATGTACACAAATAAGCAGGAGAGATCCATGATGTTATCAAATAATTCTTCAGTGAGTTCCCACTTACTGGTGCATTACCCATACAATGTCACAGGCAAGACATGAAAAGTGCTTTTATTAAAGTTAAATACTTTAGTGGAGGATTCAAATATTAAAAGTAATCAGCAATATCTTTTTCCTGGCTCTGCAAATAGCTTAAACTGTTGTTAGTGGAAAAATCTCTGTCACTGAACCACCAGACCAGATGTATCACACAGCAACTGTCCATGTACTAAACTTTTATGTAAAGCACTAAAACCACAGGGGATGCAGATCAACAGGTATAAATTATGAATAATTTTATCTCCCTGTATAAATAATTAAATATAAATAGTTCTGTTGGCTCCAGTGCTTTACATAGATGGCTCACACCAGATGAGCATCCAGAATCTTCTTACACCTGATAATAACAATCTGAGTCGGCTCTCACTCACTTGACTGCAAATCAAGTCTAATTCAGGTTTAAATCTAGGTTAGTTCTGTGTAAAATGGGATCCAAATTGGCTGTGGCTGAGGGATTTACCTCATGTACCAGTTGCTTTTGATTTGCCCACAATGCCTCTGTTTCTTAAAATATTAATGAAAATGGAAAGAAGAGATTCTTGCTGTTCTTAACTGCAACCACTAATGAAAGCCACTGTGGAGAGAAGTGCCAAGGCTGAGGAATAAAGTTTCTGGGATGTAATATGACAGTTATTCTTAATCTACTTAATATTTGTGCTTTATTCCTATTGCAACAGCTCCTGTGATGTTTCAGTTTTGCTTTGTGCTGCAATTCCTTAGCAAGAACATCCTTGTCCAGAATACAAGTTCTTTCATTCACATGGATTCCATTTATTGTCCTCCATAGGTGCAACACTGAATGAAAATTCACCTGGAAGTTAACATTTTGGCTATCATTGCACTGAGGATAATATTCATACCTGAGGATTCTTTGCATACATTTATTTTTCTATCCATATGTTGTTTTTCCTCAACCACAGCATGTTCTGCTCAGTGATGGTCAAAAGTCCAAAAGATCTTGACTTTCTGTAGTAAGATTGAAATGTATTGGTCATGCTCAGATAAAGAAATTTTAAGCCAAATTGTTAATTATTTTTCCTTTTAAATAGAACATGCAGTCTATTAGCCATCAGCTTTCTCTAAGATCCTACAGGGGAGGTGCAGAGAGTTTGAGCTGAACACTTAAACTACCTAAAAGAGAAAGCTGAACAGAGGTGAAGGTTGGTCTATTCTCCCAGGGTGTCAGAATCAGTCCAAATACTTAGATTTGTGTTGACATTTTAGTTACAAATACTGCTTACACAAAATCATAGTTATAAGGATGTTAATTTACCCATCTCTGTGTTCCTGTTAGAACTAAGTTTTGGGTTATTTTATCTTCTCATAAGCTTTTTCATGATTAACATTCATTTAACCAAGTGTTCTTGTAATAAAGGGAAGGGGTGGATAAGTGATGTGGTATTTTGTAACTAGAGTTGCTTCAATTCTTTAATTATTTCATGCAAAACTTCCCATTTCCATTGAGGGAGTTGGATTAGATCCTCAATCTTGACCTTTCTCTGCATTAAATTTTGCCTTCCTTCTGTCATGCCTCCCCCTAATCCTGATGGCTGATCCCCTCTTTTGTCACACTGCCATAGGTTTATGGAATCATCAGACGTGCCCAAAACTCTTCTCTCCCCCACCTCCCAATAATCTTAAACATTGATAGGATTTCACACAAGCTTTTCCAACAGAGGTCTTCAAATGGTGCTGAATTTCAGACATGCTGTGAAGGCTTTTTCCTGCCTTTCAGGGTGGAACACACTCAATCCATCCTATTTTGTTATGATGTGCTGTTGTCCCTTTCAGACCCTGCTGCAGGATCTCAATGCGTGGCACAGCTCCTGTGAATGAGCCTGTTGTCTGAGGGGGAGAGACAATGGGCCTTATTTAATGAGATTAGTTACAATAGGAAAAACAGCTAAAAGGAAAAAAAAAAAAAAGGAAAAAGAGAAAAAAAAAGCAGCAGTTATAGGAATTGGAGTGACTGTTAAACCATTCTTTTATGCAAGCTTGGCACCAGCCATACCTTTTCCTGGACATTTGCCAACATCCTTCACAGTTTAGACTCAGTCGTTGATTTTTTTTTTTGTTACAATTTCCGCTCGACTTTACAGTTGCATGGCCCATGGTGTAATTCATTTCCGCTGTGAAAATGCTCCAGTATATTAACACTTCTGCCCGCTTGTAACTTGATCAAAGACCACGTATCTGCTTTAATTTACTCTTAACGGTGGCTTTTTTTTTTTTTTTTTTTTTTTTTTTTAAGTAACGTGGATTTATTTCAAGCTGTGTCACCGTTGAGAATGGGAACTTTGTTTTCAGCAGAGAACCAACAGCAAATCCACTTAGGGAATACCTTCAGATATGGAGGAACAACTGCAAATGCAGCTGTCCCATGAAAATATCCTGGTGTTTTTGTCAAGGACACAGGCACCTTTCAGAAGGTGATTTCTGTACTGCTACCTCTAAGCAGATATCTGTGTCACTGAGTGGAAAAAGCACTATTTATATATAACTTGATAATTGGCATTAGGAGTGGTTACAACTAATTCATTTCCTTTTCCTCTGTTATCTTGGGGAAAACAGGCTACAACTTTTAGGGCACAGTGAGAAGCCCAGTAGTCAAGTGCCTTCTCTAAGAAACAGGACATGGATAGACTCAAAACTACAGGGAAAAAAGAATGGGTTCACCTGGATGGTGACAGACACAATTTCAGCTAATAAAAAAGTAAGCAAATAAAGAATCTTCCCAGAATGCTAAACATGAAAATTCTGAAATTTAGCAGTTCCAGGGTGAAGGTGTATGTTACCAGCACACAACTACTCCTTAAGTTATTTTTTTTAAGATGTGATAGCACAGAATCATAGATTCAGAGAAAGATTTGGGTTGGGAGGTATATTATCAGTATATTCTCTCATTCCACCCCCTCTGCCATGGGCAGGGACATCTTCCACTAGACCAAATTGCTCCAAGATCCATTCAGTCTGGCCTTGGACACTTCCAGGGATGGGACAGTCACAGTTTCTCTGGGCAACCTTTGCAAGGGACTCCCCACCCTTTAGAGCCTACAATTCCTTCCCAATATCCCATCTAGCCCTGCCCTCTGGCAGTGGAAGCCATTCCTGTGTCATGTCTCTCCATCCCTGGTTCCAAGTCCCTTTCCAGCTCTCCTGGAGCCCCTTTAGGGGGACTAAAATGGAAGGGGCTCTAAAATGTCCCCTTGGCCTTCTCTTTTCCAGTCTGGTCGCTCCCAGCTCTCAGCCTCTCTCCAGGGCAGAGGGGCTCCAACACTCAGAGTATCTTTGTGTTCTCCTCTGCACTGGCTCCAGCAGCATATTGTAACCTGAATTATTTCTCTGTACAGGTGATCACCTAAAGTTTAAAACCTAGAAACAATTACAAAATCAGACTCGTATTTCTCCATCACGTAATTTTTAATGGACTCCACAGTTTGTTTTTCCTTCCTCTAATCTGCACTCTGCCAGCATAAATCTACCCACAGGATTCAAACCTCAGCTCCCATTGACAGAGGTATCCAGCAGCAGGAGTTGGCTGCAGCTCTCTGCCACCACATCAAAACCCCCCTGCTAAGCTGCTCATAAGGTTTTCCCTTGTCTCCATGCACTTTACAGACTTCCAGTGCCAGGCTGCCCAGCCCTGAGACCAAGGAGTTAGGGAAAGCAGACAAGGATCTACAGTCTTCCAGGAGATGTAAGGGACTGAATCATGCTGAGTTCAGACTAAACCACTGGATAATTGCACTGTCTATTACTGAGCAGTTTCTAAAAATTTATAGTTTGGCCAAATCTGGGAAGGTTTCACATGAACAACATCCCTGATCTTGTTTTAAGTGATTCCTCAAGCAGGACTAATAATATCTCCATGATTCTTTCTTCTTGTTCTTTTGAATAGCAAGGTCTTTTAGTATAAACATTTCAAAAGATTAAAAAAAAAATCATCAGACTTAATATCCTTCAAGAGGAGAAAGGCTAAACCAAAACAAAAAGCAAGCAGCTGGATGGAAACTGGACAAATAATTTTCTAGCCAAATATCTCAAGTTTTGCAAAATTGCAAATAATTGTAGATTATTTTATATTAGGGTGTAATCTATTATGATTCCTATCTACGCCTATCCCAAAAAATGAAAAATAAGTCTCTGGTTCTTATTCACTCACATTAAACACTGCATCACTTTCAAGTATTGGTAAGATTTGGTTGGAGAAGACAGCCAGAATTAAGTCTTAATTCTCATGGGTGGTGAATCTGCCCCTAAACAGGTAAATTACCTTAAGGTACATCCTTGGGTTGATTAAAGTGAGTTATTGACTGTGATTTATTAGAATCACAGAATCACAGAGTGCTTTAGGTTGGAAGGGACCTTAAAGATCATCCTGTTCCATCCCCTGCCATGGGCAGAGACACATTCAACTATCCCAGGTTGCTCCAAGCCACATTCAACCTGGCCTTGGACACTTCCAGGGATCCAGGGGCAGACACAGCTTCTCTGGGAAACCTGTGCCAGGACCTCACCACCCTCTGAGTAAAGAGTTTTCTCCTAAAATCCAATCAAAACCTACCCTCAGTCTGAAGCCATTCCCCTCTGCCCTACCATTACCATGAAAATAGACTGTCTTCACCTTTCTTGTCAGCTCCTTCAGGTACTGGAAGAGTGCAGTCAGGTCACCCTGGAGCCTTCTCCAGGCCAAAGAATCCCAATTGTCTCAGCCTTCCCTCATAGCAGAGATGACCCATCCTTCTGATCATCTTAGTGGTCATGTCAGTTCCACGTCCTTCTGTGCTGGGCCCCAGGGCTGGAGGCAGCTCTGCAGATGGGGTCTCACCTGATCAGGGCAGAGGGACAGAATTCCCCCCACCCCTGCTGCCCTTGCTGGGGGATCAGCCCAGGGCATGGGGGGTTTCTGGGTCCCAGAGCACACAGATGGGACATGGCCAGCTCTCACCCTCCAGTACCTCCAAACATCCCAAGCCCTCCTTGGCAGTTCAGCTCTTGATCTGTTCACAGCCCAGACTGCAGAGGACTTACCCTGATATTGCCTGCTGCATTTATAAAGTTGCATCTCGGGGAATTTGTAGGTGACACCCACAAGCTGCTCATACAAATGACAACTGTATGCCTGCAAAGAAGGAGGGACACTGGGAGAAAATAAAACTTGTCTGTATATCTCTGCAGTCACCATGTAAATATGAATAGGAGTGTTAATATGATGGTACCATAAGGACATTAATTTGGAATAGTAAACTTCTTCCATTGCATTGTTATTTTTTTTTATATCTCCCTTTACTGTTTTATTGCAATTTTTTTTGTTGGCAGCATTAGAAAATACCCACAGAGGGGGAGTTTACAGGCAGAGCCACTCTGGTCTTTGATGCAAATAAAGGACATGAACACACAAAGAGGAAAGTTTAATCAGCGCATCATCATGAGAAATGTGCATTTCTCAGCTTGCCCCTGAAATCTCACTCAGCTCCAGGGGCAGCAATTTTGGTTTGCTTCAGGGAAACGGGGAGAGAGTTATTTCTCCCACTGCTGTTCAGCATCTGCCCGCGGTCAGGCAAAAGGGAAGAGCGTGAATTTACGCTTCCGGTTCATTTGAACAGAAATAATGAAACTGTCAACGAGTTATGAAAAAGGGGGAAATCTGTGCAGGGCTATTTGTGCTCATCAAACCTCAACTTTTTATTCAATCAGTGAAAGAAGAACTGATAGAAAAAGAAGGTGGTTAGAAACACCTGGAGAGAATATGAAGGTATGGGAAGGATTTGAGAGTGGTGAGGCCCTGGCACAGGTTGCCCAGAGAAGCTGTGGCTGCCCCTGGGTCCCTGAAAGTGTCCAAGGCCAGGTTGGATGGAGTTTGGAGCAACCTGGGGTAGAGGAACGTGTCCCTACCCGTGGCAAGGGATGAAATGAGATGACCTTCAAGGTCCCTTCCAACCCAAACCATCGTATGATCCTGGCCTCAGACACTTCCATGGATGGGACAGCCACAGCTTCTTGGGGCCTCGCCACCCTCACAGGGAAGAATTTATTCCTCATCTATAATCTAACCCTGCCCTCTGTCTGTTTGAAGCCATTCTCCAATGTCTTGTCACTTCACGTCCTTGTTCAAAGTCCCTCTCCAGATGCCTTGGAGCCTCTTCAGGCACTGGAAGGGGCTCTAAGGTCTCCCTGCAGCCTTCTCTTCTCCAGACTGAACAACCCCAACTCTCTTTTTTCAATCAGATCTGAATAAAACCCTCAGCGTTTGTTTTTGTTGTTGTTGTTTTTTCCCAGCGCTAAACCCTCACATTTTAATTCCAAAACCCTAATCCTCAGCTTTATCTATACAATTTACTGCTTAAATTAGTTACTTAGGAAAGTATCATGTCTTCTGGGTTTCTTGAAAAAGAGCACATTTTCAAATTTATGTTTTTAGAGGCTCTAAAATAAAATAAGAGAAGATACTAAAAAGAAAAAAAAAACAACCAAAAAACCCCAAACCCAAAAAACTAACCCTCAACCCAAATGAAACAGAATCTTTCCATTGTTGAATTAGACAGTGTGAGTCAGTGCACTTTTGTCCAGTATGTCTGTCTCAGTTTTAAAGAGCTAAAATACTGAATTTTCCCTTTTCATGAAGAATGAAAACCATTTTGCAGCTAAGGCAGGACAGTGGCCGTCATGTCAGCTGCCAGTGCCGTGAGTCTGTGCCTGAAAACCCATTATGGAAATCAGTCCCAATAAATTATTTGCTTTGACTTTTCCCATCTCATACGAAGCAACTGTTCATTGTCCAACTAATAAAAGAGAGAGAGATTTAGAAAGCCCTTAATAACCAGTAATTAGCTTTCTATTTCCTGTTATAAAAATTGAACACAGGAAAGAACTGAGTCATTCGTGCCATTTTCAAGGAAGGAATTGTCATTTCTCTTATAGATCCTCCCACAAAGTTGTAATTAATTTTAGCATCCAGATTCTAAATGATGGCCAGGATTGTCATCATCATGGAAGCCAAGAGGATGTAGGAAATGGGAGGAGGAAACAGAAATGCTTCTTGGTTTTGCTTGGGATTATGAATTCTACAGACACCAAAAAGCCACTAAACCAACAACTTAAAAAAAAAACTCAAAAAGAAAAAAAAAAAAAAAGAAAAAACAAAAACAACCAACCAAACAAAACACCTTGAAAGAAAAAGAAAGGTGGGGAGGAATAGAAAAAAAAAAAAAGGAAAACAAAAATCTAAGAAAATGTGGAAGAAGGATATTACCTCCAAGAGGCAGCTATCCACTCTGAACTTTGGCAGGAAAAGAAATCATTAATAGCAACAACAAGGGAGCATTCATTGTTGTGCAGCCATGTAGCTTAGTGGCTCTGTGCTGCATGGAGAGAGAGACTAATGCTGAAAAAAAGAAAATCACAAAACACTTCTAATATTTCCTTCCTCCATAGTAGAAACCATCTGAAATTAATGAGTCTTATTAATGTAAATTGCACCACGCTGTCAGACATAAATATCCCAATACCAAAGGGGCCCATTACCATTAACATCAGAAATGATCAACAAATAAAACTGTTAATGCCACAATATTTACTGGACAAATTGACTACACTCCAAGATAGGCTTATGATCGTGTCTTGCTGTTCGATTTCATTTCCCTGCAAGATGCACTAATGCATGTTGTTATGTGCAGCTGTGGCCGCTTTCCATAAAAAATATGTTTTCTATTGAGAGGTGTAGAGCTCGACTTAATCACTGCTATTTTCTCCCCCTCGTGAAAATGGAGCGTTTTGGTCTCTCCAAAACTGATAGGGGAAAATCGGAGATCTTTATTAGAAAGGATAGAAACAAGATTGAAGATTGGTTCTCAAAAGAAAAAAAAAAAAAAAAGGCAAAACAAAAACACCAGACTAATGACTTAAGTCAATCACAAACAGATGTTCTCTTAAAGAGCTAATAAATATTTTCCTGGGTTGTTTTATTTTTTTTTCCATCAGAAATGCAAAACACAGCAGCCTTTGAGTAAAATATCAGGTTTTCCTGCTGATATTTTCTCAAACTTTGAATTTTTAAAAGACACCAGGTTTTTAACAAGAAAGGTCCAGTTTATAACCGGTAAAAAAAAAATAGAACTAATTTTTGAGGTATAACACAAATATGAAAAAGCTCACATAAATATATTTAAAAGTTTATGAAAAAAAAATAAGGATGTCAATTTTTAACTTTTTTAGGCTTTGCATAACTTTTCCTCTGGTTTCCAAACAACTAAATTTCAACATTTAAGATATCCTTCAAAAGTTCAAGATGTAGTTCTACCTAACCAGAATGTCATGTGGCGGGTGCCTGATTGGAAAAAAAATCAGAAAAAAAATCTATATTTCACTAGGAGAACCAGCCGTGATCTACCCAAATTTTGGCTTTAAACACCTAATTCCCATTAACTTCCATAGGGCTTTGGAAGTTCTAGCCTCCTTTAGCAAACTCCAGGTCTGTGAATGGGATTCATTCCTTATCTTTATCGGTTAAAACACCAGGCATACATTCCAAGCAACTCATCTGGGCTCCCTTAAAGGTTGATAGAAGAGGATGTGCACATTCAGAAGGAAATTTGTCCCATCTGGAGAGAAACATCTAAGAGATATGGGGCAGATATTCTTCTGAAGAAGTCTGTCCCTCCTTCCACTGCAGCAGCTGTTGAGTTAATGCCACATGCTTAAATTTCAGATTAAATGAAATCAATATTTAATAAAAGATAAACAATGAAGCATCACTATGGGCCCCAAATTTTTGGTATTCTAATTATTTAAAAAACAATAAATCCAGCAAAAGCAACCCTAAGATCCATACCTGTAGAGCAGCCTAGAAGAATGCCTGTATTTTGCCAGTCTTTGTGTCAGTAGGTAATTATTGCCCACCATAAATTCAGGAACCTCAGCTTTCAATAGGAGATATCTAAGTATAAACAGATATCACAGATCTACACTGGGTTTTCTTCAGCTTCATATGTTGCATGTTTAAACAGAGCGAGGGAGTCAGAGCACCTGGCACAGCAGTGTTTATGTCCACACACACAGTCACTATCACCCTCAAATCCAAATTGCTAATGGAGAGTGCTCCAGTGCTGTTGCCCAAACCATCCATGTAAGGGCTTGTTTTTTTTGGTTTTTTTTTTTGTTTGTTTGTTTGTTTGGGTTTTTTGTTTGGTTTTTTTTTTTTTGTTTTTGTTTTGGTTTTTTGGGTTTTTTTTTCAGTAAAAATACAGCTAAAAACAATCCAGTGGCTGTGCTAAGGATTTAATGGGAGGAGATGCACTGTGCCACTGACCTGCTGCTGCAGGTTTGCTAATTCAAAGGCAGCCTCAGAGTCTAAAGCTGCATCAAACGACTCATCTGTAGCAGCACAATCAGGGAAGCCTTGACACAGTTATTAGCACAGTGATCCACAGCCAGGGGTGAAAGGAGTGCTTGGCAGAACCTTGCTGGTGGAACAGAGTGTTCCCAGGCATCATCCTATCCGTGTTTGATTGCACTCTACAAATATTGCCTTTTCCAGCCTATGGGCCTTACTGCAATTCATACTAATAATAATCATTGTAATTTTTTTTTCTTCTGTTTTATCCACCTCATTTTAAACAACTTAGTCTCTCCACTTGTGTGCCTGCTGCATGGTGTAATTACTGAAGGTCACAGCAAAAGCCTGGAGCAGAAGGAAGAGATAACTCAACTGGTGGGGCCCCCAATTGACATCACTTGACCTAATTTTCTTGAAGTCAATGAAGCTGGCAACAGTTGAGGGTTTAGCTCATTTTTCCTAATTGTTTCTGCTTTAATCACAACTGCCTCCTTCTTTAAGGACCATCACAGCTGGAAGCTCAGAAAAAATAACAATAACGTCCTCAAACAATGATTGTAATAAAGCAGTTGGTACCTGTTCTGCTGGTTTATAGGAAAGGTTTATACACACACTGAGTTGACTCAATCCGGTGGGGCTGGGCAGTAGCCAGGTGTGAGATGCTGTGTGCTGGATTTAGCCAGTGTAAAAATTCAGCACCTTTCTCCAGATCATACTGCCAGAAAATCTTGATAGCCTGGAAGAATAACAGTACATGAGGCAGATAATCTAGGAATAGAAGTTCTTGAAAATATGATTATTGAGGAAAAAAAAAATAAGCTCTTTCATAAAGCAGCTAGAAAAAAGAATGAAAAACAAGTTAACTCAGACTTTAGAAATCATAGAAGATAGAACAGTTTGGGTGGAAGGGATCTTAAAATTAATTTCATTCCATCCTCTGTCATGGGCAGGGGCACCTTCCACTAGACCAGGCTGCTCCAAGCCCCATCCAACCTGGCCTTGGACACTCCCAAGGATGGGAATAAATAAAGACACAAGTTGTACCTCTGACTTACAAATCCTTTTAAACCTTATGTTCCTGGAAGATGGAGATATATACGCAGGGAATAAACAGAATTTCACCTTTTTCATGTTTAACAGTCTTAACCTAAAGATCCATTGCAGATCATTCTCAAAATGAGAGTGCTTTCAACGAACATTCTGCTCCTACAGAACTGAATATAATCATTCTCAGTAAACCCCTCTTCACCCTTAACACTCAGATCACTGTCTGTGCTTTCTGGCTGACTTCCATATCTTCTGTTGAACAAGCTCTTTCTGGGTTTTGTGGGGTTATTTTTTGCTTTATATTCTTTTCATTTTTTTTCCCTCCAGAAATACCCATATTCCCCTCATCTTTAGTTTTGTTAGATGCGTTTTCCTAGTAAGATCTTAGATATGGAATGTGATGTATATGAACATAAATTTAAATGTATGTATGCATAGTTATATACATATAGATACTGTGCTTAATCCTTTGCAATTAAGCTTGGTGATAATTGTTTTTGTGCATTAGTCATAATCACTTTTTAAGCAGCAAAGCCTATTATTGCTGTAGTGTGTGTTTCAGATGCCCTGCAGATTTGAGTCATTTTGGGTAATGCAGCTGTGTGTGGTAAAAAGATTTTACAATGCCTATAAAATTTTGCCTCATGACATGTTCAGCAAGTGAATCTGTGGCACCGTGAAAGCGTTTCAGTGCTTTTATTAAATACTGGGTACCATCATATTATGTAGTGTTTAAACAAGACCCATCCTTAGAGTTCAGAAAGTGTGCAGTTTGGGGTGACAGTCCATGAGAAGCAAATGGTTTCTGTTAGGTGAGATCACTTTGCCTTTTTCCTTGGTTTTGGATGTGTCAAATTGGCTCATCTTTCCTTAAATGTCTTATATGTTACTGAGTACAAACCCCCCCTCGTTTTGAGGCAAACACTCTTGTTTCTATTACTGAAATACCTGCTGGTTAAAACAGCAAATGAAAATCATGGTCCACCCACACACTGTCTCTGAGGAGAAGAAGCAGTTCCATTACCTGGGTGCATTGCCTGGGACGATTTTCTCCATGCCTCTGAAATGCTGTGATGCAAAGCACCACACTGGAGCTGTGAGTGTGCAGCACTACATGGAACCCTAAGATGGTTTGGGTTGGAAGACCAATGGGTTCTGAGCCTCCTTTCCATGGCCAGGGACTCCTTCCACCAGATCAGATTCCTCCAAGCCCTGTCCAACCTGGCCTTTGACACTTCCAGGGATGGAGCAGCCACAGCTTCTCTGGGCACCCTGTGCCAGGGCCTCTCCACCCTCACAAGGAAAGATTTCTTCCTAATATCTCATCTAAATATATCTTCTTACATTTTGAAGCCAAATTCCCCTTGCCCTATCAAAGGAACTTTTCTTCTGTTCCCTCCCTGTTTGCAACTCACAGTCAAGACAAGAGTATGGGAAAAAGGCAAGATTTTAATAGTCACTTTAAAGTAATTTAGAAGTTACTGACATGAGCTGATTGTGTGGTTCTCATTAAATCCTTCAACCCTTGGTGGAGACAAGGGGTGGCTGACACAAACACTCTGTGATTGTATCAGGTGTCACAAGGACTGTGCCTTTAGAGATCATTCAACCTTATGTCCTAAATAAACCCACAGGCACAACTATTGAAAAGAAATGGGTTGCAATCACACTTAATTAGTTTAAGTTAAGCTGGGATGGAGACACTTTCTACAGTGAACTTTAACCTTCACCAGCCATTTCCACTTTCAGATTCCCTTTGAAAATCCTTCTCCAGCCCTCATCCCTAACCAGAAGGATTCTCTTTTCTGAAAAACCACTCTCTTCCATTGTATCCCTGCAAGCATTTGGGAGGGCGTAGATCACAGTATCAGAAAACTCCTAATTTTGTTCTTTCCTTAGTTCATCATGACTTGCTGGCTGCTGCAAAAGAGTGAAAACTGATCCAACACCTCCTCCTCCCAAATTAGGACCAAATTTCCCTAAAAGAAGTAAGCAAATTTCAAAAGAGACACATCTTGAAATAAGTTTTCATTAACTATTTGATAAAAAGTAGGCAAGTTCTCTTTGGAAAGCTCCACTTTTATTTTTTCATTTGACTTGGCTATTCTCAGTCTTTTTCTCTGCCATGCCATACTTGACAGATGCAGAGGAATCTCCCTGAACAGTTTACCTCCATCTTCAGTATCCTGAATGGAAACTTAATCTTCCCAAGAAGAAGAAATCTTGCAAAAAAGTAATCTGTGGGGGTTTTTTTCGGTTGGTTGGTTTTTTGTTTGTTTGTGGGGGTTTTTTTTGTTTGTTTGGGGTTTTGGGGTTTTTGTTTGTTTGTTTGTTTTGTTGGTTTGTTTTTGGTTTTTTTTTTAATCCATTTTTTAAATTTTCCTGCCTGATTTCATAAATATTTCCACAGCCTGATGACCTTTCCTCTCCTCCTGACCCTGTTCCCTGGGAGCAGAGCCCAACCCTCCTTGGCTGTCCCCTCCTGTCAGGGAGTTGTGCAGAGCCACAAGGCACCCCCTGAGCCTCCTCTTCCCCAGGCTGAGCCCCTTTCCCAGCTCCCTCAGCTGCTCCTGGTGCTCCAGCCCCTTCCCAGCTCTGTTCCCTTCCCTGGACATGCTCCAGCCCCTCAAGGTCTTTCCTGAGCAGAGGGGCCCTGAACTGGACACAGGACTCAAGGTGTGGCCTCACCAGTGCCCAGCACAGAAGGACAATCCCTGCCACACTGCTTTTTCCACATGCAGACACTGCAGTTCACAAGTTGATTAAAATCAGGGCAGTAAACTTTTTCTTCCTTGCCAATGACCAGACTCTTTAATAATTTCAAATCTTTTTTCAGAATTTTCACATGTGAAAAGAAGGTTAATTCTTTTTTCCTTCTGATAGTTCAAGCTTTGATTAATTTACAGTCTTCAATGAAACAGATCACATTAATTTTTTTCTATTCACCACCCATTTTTACCTTACCCTATTTTTGATCCCTTGGAGTTTTATGAAATGTAGCATCATTGACTACAAGCTCTGTTTCTTCTTGCTCCCAACATATCCTTCCCTTTCCTGGTTGTGTGCTGTTACTGATGCTACAGTCTCTGAAATCCAAAGAGGATTAATTGCAGGGCTAATATCCAGGTCTCACGGATCCACCCATTCTCCATCCCAGGCTTCCTTTCTACTGCCCATGAGGGTGGTGACACAAAGTGAGGACAATTCCCATTCCTGACCTCACTCCTGGGACACCAGGACATGTTTTAAGGCTCCACCAGCTAGCAGTGCTGCTCAGTAAAGTTTGCAGACCACTGCTTTGCCAGGGAATTAAAAGAAAAATCCACCATGTGCAGCGCTGTCAACACCTTGGCAATATCAGCCTTCCCTCAATTACTTTTGCTTACAAATTACTCCTAATTTTGTTCTTTAAAGCTAGTTAAGAACAAGTGCTGGTAGGATTGATGGGGAACTAACTGCATGATTAAGTAATTACATTTTTAAAGCTTGCCTTACACTACGACTAATGATTTGTCACACGGTAGCAGAAACTCAAGATAATGAATGGGAAATGTTTACAGGTAGTTTGTTTCTTCCAAGTCTTTTATCATACTGTGGCTGGTGCCATATCTGAGTATGATTCCCAAAGAAAGAAAATCTATTATATAATCTCAACATTTCTGAGCAATTTGTTAGGCCTTTGATCACATGTGCCATTTATTATGTGATTTGTTCTATGATGAGAATTAATTGGTGTTAGAAAAGACTCAATTGGTTTTGGATAAAATCGTTTTCTGTCAGAAAATGGGGGTTTCACGAAATTCTAACATACAGTGGGTGCACAGTAATTAAAAAAAAATCCAGCACGTTATAATTTTAATAATTTGACACTGTTTCAATAGTTTCAAATTTAATATTTTTGTCTGTTTTACCTCAGTATGTCATTCACCTGAAAAAAAAAAAAGACATTTCAGGCTGTGTATATATGGAATTTTAATATGGTTGTGTTAATTTTCTGAAAGAAAATATTGCAGCAATTCCTCCTCCTAAGACATTTTTGAATTTTTGGCTTTTTTTCCTCCTCAACTGGAACAAATGAAAATAAAGACAGTGCTTATAAGCAAACATTTCAGTCTTTGATCAGCTCTAACCATGATCTGATTTGATGGCCGAGCTGATTTAATTTGATAAAATGTTGACTATTATTTACAATGTAGGAGCATTTGGAGGCCTCAAATGCAATTTTTCCACATCTGAACGAGGCATGGCACAATTCCTGATGGGCTGGTCCAGAGCCCTCAGATGTCAATGCAAATACTCCTACAGACTTCTGTAGACTTGGAATTTGACTCAGAAAGAAAATGGATCTCTCCATCAAGCCGAGATCCAGGGAGAAAAGGTGAAGGAAGAGAAAGGGACTCACCCAAGGTCAGAGAAAAATATTATGGTCACCCCCATCCATAGAACCCCAGGATCCCAGAATGGTTTGGATTGGAAGGAACCTTAAAGCTCATCTTGTTCCACCCCCTGCCATGGGCAGGGACACATTCCTCTAGAACAGATTGCTCTAAGAGTCATCCAACTTGGCCTTGAAATTTAAATTCTGGCCTCATTTGAAAATATCAACTTTAATAAACTCTGGTCTTCTATTGTATGAACTTGACTTAAATTAAGTTGTTTGAATTTTGGGGATTTTTTTGTCTGGTTTGTTAGTTGGTTGCTTGGTTTTCAAACCACAATAAATCACTAAGGCAACAGAGTAAGAAATTTACCATTTGGGGCTCTGTACACTCTATATTTTACTCATCATCTGTAGTTTTTCCTGGGCAGTGTCTGCTTGCTCAAAAAAATAAGAATATGGGATTTGGTCTACTTTGGCCACAGACGAAGGAAGGATTTTAGAATCCACTTTGCTGTCAGGCTTGGAGAAATGTTTTTGGTGTGTTCTAGATGAAACCACGGGAGAAGTGGGAGCCTTTTTCCTTTCAAGGGCGTCCCTCACATCTCACTGCCTTCATGTCAATCCTGCCATCCAACCTGGCACAGGCGGGGGCAGCAGGGAGGTCGTGACCCATCTCCTGTCTCGTGAACTACGGAGTCTTTACAGTGTGTCCAACATCTACACTCCCAGTCAGGCTGAATAATCCATGAAAAAATGAGAAGTTTTATGTTTTTATTGTAATCTCAACACGTTCAAACCATTTCTACTCTACAGTGGGTCTATTTCCATGAGACATAGACTAGAGATGCCTGTTCTAGATGAGATTTTATTGCACTTAGAAAAGTGTAAGGAAGAGATTGCTCCTGGCCCAGAGAGTTGAGGAGCTACACAAAAGCAAAGCAGGAGGAGGAACAAAGTGTTTTTCAATGCAGTAAGTCTGCAAAACAATGTGACACAAACTTTCGATATCTTAGGGAAAGGTTTTAATTTTTATACTCTGAAAATACTGAAAATATTCACTTCTTGCTGTGAAAAGGTAATTGATTCCATCCTTGTAGAAGTAGCAGTAGTCAGCTGATAGCAGTGGTGGCAGCAGGTCGTTGTTGGTGTTGTCAATAGGCTAAATAAAATATCAGTCTTAAAATAGTTTATATAAACCTACCATTCTAGCCAGAAGAAGGCATGTCAAAAAAAATCCAACAAATAAAATTGTTTGTGCTAATAATATTGCGAGAAGACATAAAAACTGCTTTGGATGTTGAACTGAAATGGATGTGCACGTGGAATTTTTGCTGCTTTTTTTTTTCTCCCTTGTATAATTTTTTTTCCTTCCTAGCAGTTACTCTTCCAAACACAAAGGACAACTAAACTGACATCAAGTAAAGTTAGTATTCTCCTGTCATTTCTCTGGACATCATCTGTGACAGTTGTGCTCGCGGTGATTCGGTCCCTCACACGTCACTGTTTTCATGTCAGCTCTCTGTTTCACGTTGCAGAAATCCCTTCTGTCAGCTCCCATTCAGTTTGATAGGTCATGCTTACACCTGCAAGCTGGGGCAGTGCCTCCCTGACAGGATCTGTCACAGCACAGCAGTCACCACGCTCAGCCAAACAGCAACTTCACTCAGCGGCAAGTTTGCTGTGATGACTTTTGGGATTTGAGGTTTTCTTTTTTTTAAGAAAAATTTTTTTTCCCTTATCCTTCTCCCTCCTCTCTGCCAGTGACACACACTGGGAACTACAGGAGAAATGACAAATTTCATCAGTGGGAGAAAGCAGAGACCTTTCTGGCAAATCCAGGCCAAGAGGATGGTTTGCTTCTCCTGCCTTCTCTGCGCCAAGCCCATTACAGGATGTCACAACAGCTAAAGCATTCCTTGGATGTGCAAACCTCACAAATCATTTAAATACATGCTCCTGTATTTCTAAGCTATGCAGCTCGAGGAACCATTAGTATTAGAGATGGCAAAAGCCTCTGAGGTCAGTGCTCTGCCCACTCCTGACAGCTCAGGACTGCTCTCTCTATGCACCGATGGGAATGTCCTCCAGTCCTCTGTCCACTCACATTTAACTGCATGTAGGATGCCACTGGATTTTCAATTACTCCTACAGATCTCACTCTTGGAAAATCTTCATTGTTATTCAATCCCCATTTTCTATTTTATCTGCAACAGGTCCTGGTAGGTTCTTGGACCAGTGGAAGCTGCACAAATTAAAGGAGAAGGAGGAGGTATGAGATCCAGGACTTGGCCTTTTCACTTTTTCCTACATAGAGTAATTTTATTAAAAAAAAAGTTGTTTCTTGGTACATCACACACTGTGATTAGCACATTAGCTACTAATTACTGCCCCTTTATGGGGTTGAATTCTGTTTATTTTATCAGAAATAAATACACATTTCCACTTTTAGCTGTCAAAAGACAACCCTCAGTGTGATCATAGGGTCTCAATAAACTTTGGTGGTTGGACACTTCTGGTACAAATTGTGATCTTAGTTTGTGGGGCGGAAAAGTTCCTGCCTTTTGTGTCCAATGTACTGACAAGGATCTCCAGAAAATTGAATCCCTGGAAAGAAAGGCGGAACTTTATTTCCATCATATTAGAAAAAAAAAAAAAAAAAAAAAAAAAAAGAAAAAGAAAAAAAAAAAAAGGTAAAAAGGAGTCACATGATATCATGAGGACAATATAACTGTGATATCACGAATTTCATGTATAGCATGAAGGCAACCATGGAATATGTGAGTATTCAAGGTTTCAGAGGGATTCAACACCATTCTTCTTCTGTCTTCAGAATTTTGCAGATAATTTGACTGTATAGGCAAAGTATATTGTTATATTTGAAAGGGGAGATTACTTTTTATCTATCACAGACCTCCAAGGTGAATACATGGTATGAAACCACACCCACCCTGACTTTGCACTGAATTTGGAACAGGCTGTTCAGGGAAATGGGGGAGTCCTTTTTCCTGGAACTGCTCAAAAAATGTGTAGATGTGGAGCTGAGGGACATGGTTTGGTGGTGGACCTGGAAATGCTGGGTCAATGGCTGGACTTGGTGGCCTTAGAGGCTTTTCCAACCTTAATGATTTTGTGATTCTGTGATTTTTAGTTACATTATGTGCTGTCTGTGTTCTCAGGTAAGATAATTGACACAAAAAAGAAACACATCCAGGACTGCTTTCTTTGTACACCTGTCATTAATATTTAACAACTGCTCAACTTAAATTAAATAACTGTGTTTAAATACCACAAATTAATTTGAGCTGTGTGATGGGTTTTCCTGTAATAAAGCAGAATTTTTTCTTTTGTTTTCTTCCAGACAAATTCAAGTGATGTAAAATTGGGCAAAGGAGGTATTGAGATTAAAAAGGAGATGGAAACAGATTGAAGATTTAGAGCTGCAGCTAAAGAGGGAGAAAGATGGGGATTATCTCCAGAAGATGTTTAAATATTTGGTGTTTCTGAGGTAGAGGTTGTGCTTTAAGGCCCAGTAGCCTATTAAAAGTGGGAAATACTTGATTTGATAAAAAAGAAACTATCAAGACAATAAGCTATTTGAGGCAGAGAAAACTGGTTTTGTACTGAGCATAGTTTCTAGAGAATTTGAGGTGAACTTTCACTTCCAGTGCTGTATAAAGCTCTTTCATTAGGTTTGAGCAAGTCACCAGAAATATGGTCACATCACACAGAGTAGAACATCAGAGGAACACTGAGAAGGTACTAGAGTAGCCTGTTTCTAGTAGCAGTGACTGTGTGGACTTGGTACTTCAAATGAGAGTATGTAAGTGTTGTGTGCATTGGAATTATTTACTTTTTTTTTTTTAATCTGTCATGGAGCCACACACCAGTGTGTGACTGCTGCATTTCTAGAGCCCAGGTTAAGAAGCCTGCACAACCATCACTGCTTCAATTAGGAATGAGGAATCTCTCCTCATTCCACCATACCTGTATCACAGCACCCTGATCCAGCCAAGCATACTTAAAAACAAAAGGATTTAGATGCTGTGTGCATTAGATTTTTTTTTTTTTTTTTTTTTAAATCTGTCATGGGCAGATGTCTGTTCCTGCCCTGGCACAGCTCAGCCATGGGTCACAGTCCCCATAGAGCTGCACCTCCTCTTTCACAGGGCACCTTCCTCCAGGAGCACCTCTTTGGATGTGTTTCCAGTAATGTCATCCTCCATCTGTCTCCTTCATTTCTCCTCATATTTCTCTAAAAACCTTTCCTCATCTCTCTGTCCATCTCCTCCACACCTCCTTTGAGGCTATGAGCAACCAGATCTACTGGAAGATATCCCTGTTTATTGCAGGGGGGTTGAGCTAGATGACCTTTAATGGCCCCTTCCACAAAAGAACATTTGATGATTTCATGATCTTATGATTATTTTGCTCCTTCTTTCTGAATTGTGAATTTTTGGGGGGCAAAGATTTTCCCATATAACTGCAATGTAGAGACAATCAAGAGAGGTGCTGTGAAGTCTGAAAACTCCTGTGCCCTGCCTGCCTATTAACAGTCAGATCTTGTCATTGCATCCTCCTGCCCCAATTGCAAAGACTTCAGGCTCAAATCCCTGTTTTCTGCAAGGGTGTGTGCTTGGAATTCTGCAGTTAACATTTCTTCTTCCAGTGGCTTCTTGTGAATTGGTCTCTCGTGAACACTCTTCAGTCTCCCACAGCACCCTCAGCACAAAGACCAGCAATGTAAACCTGAATGAAAACATCTTTCTGATTTTATTCTACAATCTAAAAGACAAAATTTAGGAAAAAAAAAAATTAGGGGAAATCAAATGTGGGATGCAAGGTAATATTAAAAACCCAAGCTGAGTTTAATGTCAGCTCTGCATGATGAAGATGTAGCTTGTCTGTACACCTCGACATTTTTGGCAGACTGTGAAGCCACACTTCACAGGGAAATCCCAGTCCTGGAGTGCTACAAAAATACAGACACACAGAGCAGCAAAACACCTCAATAAGTGATACACAGTGAAGGGTAAATAGCATTTTCCTTTCACTGGAATGTTAGCTTCCAGAAAAGAAATAATTCTTTGGGCTTTTACCAAGCGATTTCTCTATTTCAGTGTATAATTTCTTTATTTACCATTACACTGATTATCCATACTTAGACTAATGATCAAATAGCTCTCAAGTCCAAGATATTTGGCTAAGGCAGCCTGCAGGATTTTTCTTTTCCTTTTCAGTTCTTTTTTTTCCCCCTTTTATTCCAAATTTTTAGGGTGATTATAGGGTGTGTAAGATTGTTAAAGGATTGGCAGCAAGCACAAAACTCAAATCTTTTAACCAGAGGCTAGAGGAAATGTGAGTTGCCAACATGCAATTCTTTCATTGTCCCACCAGTGTCCTGTGTTAATGGAGGAACCATGCTCTCACTCCACTGAAGGAAGAATTTAGGCTTCTCTGCCTCTCAGAGACTCAGTTTAGGATGGGAACAGTTAATCATATATTGAGCTCAAAATATTTGATTAATATTTATCAACCTTAATGCTAGAAAAGCTAAAAAGCTGCAGTAAGAAGCAGGTCTGGTGTGGTGTTGTTTTTTTGGGGTTGTTTGTTTGTTTGTTTGTTTTGGGTTTGTTTTGTTTTTGTTTGGTTGGTTGGTTGGTTTGTTGTTGTTGTTGCTGTTGGGTTTTTCTGGGTTTTTGTTTGTTTGTTTGTTTTTGTTTTGGTTTGTTTTTTTTATTATTATTATTCCTTATATCCAAGATTAACTTGAAATAAAGTTGCTACATAATCATCTGAGAAGCTGCAGAACTGCAAATCAAAAGACAAATCAGGATCTTCCTTGCTGATAACAGGGGATGTTGGGACAGAACCATGCAGAAATTTAGGTCTTCTTACTCCTTTCCCCTTAAGACCATGTTCAAATTCAGAGTTCATGAGCAAAAGGAGCCAGAATGATGGATATTAAATTTACTAACTGGTTTTAAATAATTACAGTTTAAGCAGCTGAAAAGCAAGTTTCCTGGAGCAACCGTGGGAGTGTATCCCACCACCCCCCTGTTTGGAGACCAGGGAGTTATTTAATGTCTGTATCTGCTGGCCATTAGCTGATAAATCCATATTATTAATAGTTTTTGTTTTTAACATGGTCACCACCTTTATAAGGTTACAGGTAACTTTTGTTTGCATTTTTTTTTTACTTTATTTAAATGAAATAAATAAGGAAAAAGCCAAAAATTAACCAAATGAGGACCACAAACACAGCTTTGGTGTAACAGCAGGATTATTGCTCTCTTCTCACAACATCTTGAAGTCTTCCTTCTCTCATTAATACAACCAGAAATTACTCTGAAAGTCTGAAAGGAACCCACCTTAAACTGGGGAAATCCTGGATTTGAGTTTTCATTCTTCTGTGTATTTTACCTACTGTTTATCATCTCATTCCCAGTGCTTGGAGGATATTTGCCACCAGTTTAGCACTCCAGCCACCTGGATTTGTCCTTAACTGCTCTTCTGAAGCACTTTAAGTCATATTCCCAAAAAGAAAGCCTGGATGTTTCTGTAGACCAATTGCTTCTTACAACATGCAGAGTTTTGCACTTGTGATTGAAGAATCTGAAATTTAAACTCAAAAAACTGGGGACAGAAAGCTAATCAGTATCTTTAATGTCAGGGGGAAAATCTTTGCTCTGTTGGTCTAGCCAAAGGATGAGCCAGTCTGTCTCATCTGAAATAATCTACGTTTGAGAGCTGACTGTGGCCCAGCTCTGCACTTTTCCCTGGCAAAGATCCATGCAGGTGTCACAGGAAATCCCACCTGCAAAGAGAGCACAGGACATACCTGTTATCCAGCCAGAGAAAGCAGGCACAGGTTACCAAAGGCACTTTTGTCCACTTATCTTTTTTTAAAAAGTGGAACTTCCTTCCCTTTCATCTTTGAGTTTTTCTGGTTTGATCAATTAATAGTCTTTTGATTCTTTTTTGTTTTTATCTCCCTCACTGTACACTTGTTTTCCAGGATCATGAAGGAAGGGTCACACTGTGGATAGTTATGATTTATTCATTTTCTTTTCATAACACCTTCTATGTCTTTCCCATTTTCAGGTTGAGTGAATGCTGAAGGAGAAGTTTGGACAAAAAAAAAGGGAAAAAATATGTAATATTTTGGGGGGGGGGGGGGCTAACAGGTAAAGACAGATATTGAACTTCTCTAAAGAAATCTAAAGATCATACTAAAATCTGTGTTAAGAGTTATCACCAACAGCCAGTTCTGTAATATGTCCCCATAAAGAGTTTTAAACTGATGGACTAAATTTTAAGTCTGTTTATTGAGGTTTTAAGGCCACACGTCTTTTATGAAATTCATCTGAACTTCCACCAATTGCAGTATGAGGTATTAAATGGAGAAAAATTTTAATTGCAGAATCACAGGATAATTCATGTTGGAAAAGATCTCTGAGACCACTAACTCTGACCATCAACCCAGCACCACCATGTTCACACTAAACAACTTTCCCAAATGCTACATCCACATGGTTTTTGAACACTTCCGTGGGTGGTGACTCCACCACTTCCCTGGCCAACATTGTTTCTGCTGAAGCTCCCTCTGGAGAGGGGTTTTGCAAGGAAATGGGGAGAAAAGACAAAAAAAAGGTGAGGGTTTTGTTTGTTGCTTTTAATGAAAATGAAAATATTCCAGAGTCATCCCTGCACTCCAGGCCCTCCTGCATCACCTGTCTCAGCAGAGCTGCTGGTCTCTTTTGCCTAAATGACTAAGGATGGCTCATGTGTTACTTACCATGTGTCACCTGCAAACAGCCTTTCCTTCAACCCAACCCTGAGCAATTTGTCTCAGATGTCTATTCAAACACAGAAAAATCAGCTGCTCAGGTCTCAGCTGACACCTTAAACTGCCTAGGAGTTGGTGTCTCCTGCTCTGTCTCACACGAGTGTTGTTTTTCCTTTTCAGTTATTGGTTGTTATGCTTTTTTAAAGCATCCCCTGCTCATTCTGGGACACAGTTCCAACACCAGCGGTTTTCCTGGCAGCCCCCAAGCCCAGTGCCTTCCTCCCCTCACCCATTCAGCCCCACTGGCCCTCGGTGCCATGGTGTCAACTGGTGCGTGGATGTGGAGGGAGGCAGGTGGTGCCAGTGCTGACACAGGGGAGCACCTTCCTGGAGGGGTCCTGCTGCTGAAAAAACCCAGCACTGCCTGAAACCCACCCCCTCCAGCCAGGGTCTGATTCCACTTGTGAGCAGGAACCATGCCATTCTAACAGATGGGCTCCGGTGCAAGCAGCCAAGAAAACATGTATATTCATAAAAAAACCCGAAAAAAAATTAAAAAAAAAAAAATTAAAAAAAATTGGGTACTGAGGGCATGAATGCCAGCCAAAAACATCAACATCTCTCCATGTCTTCTCTTGAGCGTACAAATCCATGGTTAAGGGGATGTGTGGGCGCTGAGCTGAATTCATTAGAAAAAATTAAAACAAAATGCCTGGCCACGTAGAAAGAGATTTCAGAGCATTAGGAAACGGGCAAGGTGCCCTGAGAGAGAGGAAAACGGAAAGAGAAAAGTAATATTTGGGAATAAGCTGAGCCAGAAAAATGCATGGGGTCTGTCTGGTAATTCCCAGAGCCTGTGACTTGTCTGGGTGCTCAGTTCATGAATTTGGTTTGGAGGCAGGGAGGAGGGGGAGGGACAGCCCTGTCTCTTGGGTTTAATTTTTCTTTTTTCCCATTCAATCTATTTCTTCTTAGGTAGGCCAAAATTAAAACAAAGAAACAAACAAAACACTCAAACCCAAGACTTTTAGGCTGATCTGATATTTAGGGCTCACACAGTTCTGTCCTTCATGTCCTGGAGGATTTTGATCAGGGAACTGTGAGGTCACAAGTGAGAAGCTCAAGGAGAACAGATGAGATTGAACTGAGAACATTAAAAAAGGGATTGTGAACACAGGTGAGGAACCCACCTTACCTGGAAGACCAGCTGGGAAGCTTTTCCTAACACCAAATAACCACAACAGGCCAGCATAAACCAGGTCTAAGCACGAGAAAGCCAGGAAGGTGCTGAGCCTACCATCACAGAAAATATTTTACTTAAAGTACACACATTGAAAACCAGGTTCATTGAGGCTGCTGAGACCGACAGAGGGTCTGATCAAGTGGAAAATCATTAATTTCTCTTGCACATCCCATCCTTGCTGGCAGCAGAAGCAGCAAACCAACTTACTCCTCTTCTTTCCTAACCAGCAACACACAGAATCTCAAAGTTTGGAAAATACCTCTAACACTACAAAGAGGAGATGTTAAACTTAGTTTTAACTCAGCCCTTTATCCTCACAACAGGATAAAACCTCTCTGAAGGGTGGTACACCCCTCAAAACCAGCAGAGAGATTTTTAATGTCTGTTTTGGAACTGCACCCAGATTTTCTATTTCCTTGAAGATTTTGCTGTTCCTGAAACAATGGGATGGTGTAGTATAGGCCTGTGCTTTTGAAATTGTTCCAGCTCACACAAAGCAGTTAAAGAAAGGCCTGCAAGCCAGCTCTCTCACAGGACTGTGCTAATGTAAAAGCTATGGTTTTATATTCTTTAAGTTAATTCATATTTCATTGCCTTATGAAAAGCTGAATTAATTCAGCTCTACCCTGAAATGTGAGGGAAGTCTTCATTAAAAGGCACCATGGGCCACTTCAGAAAGTAGCAGGACCTAAACCTTTTCCCATATCACTCTGTCGTTTTCAAAGGAAGCAAGAAGTCAACAAGGAAGTTAGAGGGACATGAGGTAGTGTTCTGGGCTCAGGAGAGTACTAAAGGCAGAAATATTTGCTCAGATCTCAAGTTCCTATAAGCTGAAATAAAAGAACATTAGAACCAATGCTCTCCTGAAAATGCTACTAGACATAACACACATCAAGGTCTTTAAAACAGTCTGAACAACTTGCATGGTCCAGGGAAGAGCTGGAATGAGATGTTCTTTGAGATCCTTACAACCCAAACTCTTCCCTGATTCTGTGTTGTCGTTCTAAAGCAATCCAGGAGCTTTGGCACATGCCCTTCTGTTAGGTAAACCTCAGTTTCAAAACCTAGTGTCAGAGAATAAGAACCCGTGCACCCACAGCTGATCAGCCAGGAGATTCTTTGATGCAGGGAACAGGAGCAGATGAGGCAGATGATAGCAAAAAGGTAGAAAAGGAATTAGAAAATGTAGGGAAAAAATAGAAAAGTGAGAAGTAAAAGCTTCAGGGAGACCTTATGGATACCTTCCATGACCTGGAGGAAGCTTTGGAGAGGGCTGGAGAGGGACTTTCCACAAGGGCATGGATTGATAGGACAAGGGGGAATGGCCTTAACTTGAAGGAGGCTACATTTAGATTAAACCTTAAGAAGAAAATGCTCCCTTTGAGGGTGCTGAGGCCCTGGCACAGGTTGCCCAGAGAAGCTGTGGCTGCCCCTGGATCCCTGGAAGTGTCCAAGGCCAGGCTGGACAGGACTTGGAGCAACCTGGGATAGTGGGAGGTGTCCCTGCCCATGGCAGGGGGTTGGAAGTAGATGATTTTTAAGGTTCCTTCCAACCCAAACTATTCTGTGATTCTGTGGCTATTGGTAGTGGTACCTCTGCACAGTATCTGAGCTTCCAAAACTCCTCTCTGTTCAGCAAAAATCTGTTGACTTCTCCAAGTCTATGATCTTTAACCTGTGTGCAGACACATCAGTGCAAATCTTTGTTCTTCTCTTTCAATGAGCTCAAAATCCACTGTTGTTCATGGTGCCAGAAGTCAATGCTCCCTCCCTGCTGTGCAGCAGTTATTATTATTATTATTATCATCATTATTCCCACTGTTACCTCGCTTCTCCTAACAAATAACAATAATAACAAAAATAATAATAAGAAAAAAAAAATCAAAATTCGGATTCTGCCCTTTCTAATTACAAATCACCACCTGTGGTAAAATTATTGAAAAACAGATGAGCATTTCATTGCAGCAATAGCCTTAAAACAAGCAGCAGTTCCAACTGCCAGTGTGATGTATAGACACGGCGCAGGGCAGATGAGGGATTAATTAGGTCTGTCCCTGCACATTGCCAGGGGAGCACTTCTGTAGAGGTGATTGAAAACTAGAAAGAGTGGCATTAGTCTTCATTGTTGGTTAAAGGCAACAAAAAATAAAGATGCAATTGAGTTGACAAAGCTCCCAGGTATGTGGCTGAGTCATTTGGAGGTGTCAAAATGATCAAACCATAATTAATTAGCTAAAGCGCTATATTTAATTCCTCAACTTTAATGAAGATTTCTGCAGCCAAAAAAACAAACGGCAGCACCATTTGTTTGTGAAGGGAAGGAGTGGAGTGCACAAAGTGGATGACGCCAAAATTTAATGGTGCCTTTATAATCAAGCCCACGTTCTTAATCTTATTGTCATTTTCTGTACAGACACAGAAACACAGTGCTGTTGTATGCATTCATATTAGGACTGCAATTAGGAGACCAGAAGTGACTGGGAAACCAAATGTTTATTATTTCCAAGCAATAAAACAGAATACAGCAAAAAAAAATCAGATTTTTTTTTTTTATATTGGCCTCCAAGGTTGACACTGTAAAGACACACAAGACCTCAATGGCAGGTAGTCTGTGTCTGTATCTCAGATATTTAATGCATCTTGTTCCAAAGGAAAGAAACTTGACATTTATGAGTATAGAACTGCAAGAGCAAAATGTGAGTTTTGCTTCCAGTTCTACCACAACTGTGGACAGCCAAAAACTTGGATTTGGGCTGAGGGAAGGTCTGCCTGAAACACTCAGGCAGCTCTCTCTGAGTATACACCTGCTCTGGACTAGGAAAAGTTTCTTTCTCTTTAGCTTCTTCATCTGCCACTACAACCCCTAATGTACCCTGGTCTGTTCAGGTAGTTAGAGACACCCCAAAATGTTCTGTGTCATATTTCCCGTGCCTCCACATGAAAGCAGACACCAAGAGCTCTGCAATAGACATTCTCCTATCCCAAACTATTTCAAACACACACACAGAGGCTGATGCATCTATGTGCTGCTCAAGCTGAAAGTCCCTTTTCCAGGGTACCTGTTGCAGGATTTATGCAGGAGTGGCTGTTCTCTGATGACAAGAGGGCCAGAACACCTAGTTTACAGAGACAGGTTGAGAAGGTTGAGTGTCTTCAGTCTGGAGGACAGATGCTCCAGGGTGATCTTTGAGCCTCTCCCAGCACCTAAAGGAGTTCCAAGAGAGCTGGAGAGGGGCTTGGGACAAGGGCCTGGAGTGACAGGAGTCTGTGACTGGGATAAACTGTATGGCACAAATCTGCATGACATTGTGGTGTTCAACAACTCATTCCTGCTGCTGGCATCCCCAACCTTGCAGAAAGCAGAAGGGTGGGAAGATTCCTTCTCCCACAAAGGAATTCCAGGATTAGCTGACAGTCAAGGCCTTAGCAGGAAGGCCGGTTAATGTATTGTTTCATCTACAACATAAAATGTATGCAACATTTCCCTCTTACCCAGCAGCTGTTACCTCTACCATAAGCTGTTAAAACTCCCTCATTATTCCATGCAGCCAGGCCAGGCCCATTTCCTGTGCAGTTGTCATCTCCTTAATATATTATGACATTACAGACTTTATTAGTATATTTGCAGTGCCTTTTTATTTTTTATTGGCTAATGGGCTGTTTGCTTACACCATATTTGCTTAGTCTTTCAGAGCTCAGCCTATAAAATGGCCAAACGTGATCCCATCTGGAAGCCATTAAAGATCAATAGAGATGGAATCTGAAGAAGAAAGAATGGTGGAGAAAAAAAAAAAAGGAAAATCTACTATCAAAACAATTGTGAAAAAAAACCTGTCAGCTTCTATTCTCAAATCCGGATGTGCTAAAGCACATCACAATTCCAACGTGACAAAAAGCACCGTGGTCTTGTTAGCATCAGGAACAACTAATCTAGTTTAAAGGAATCATAAATATGATTAAAGCCCATGGTTTCCTTGATTATTTGGGAAAATGGAAACCTTTCCAGCACACCTTGCATTCTTCTGAAGTGCTGGGCTCTTTGTGGGGAAACAGCTCAGAGGACAAACTTCTTCTGTGACAGAAATACGAATTATGGGGACATGTCTCTCTGCCAATTTCATGGTGATATCACAACACCTGCAGATGTTAACATGACAATATTCTGCCCAAAATGAGGAAATTTCATTGTGAAATGCACATTATGGCAGCCAGATATGTAAAGTAGTGCCTAGCTCCAAAGAATATTAACTCTGTATCTTCAGTACTTAAATATTTTGGCAAACACACAGGTCTAGGAAGGTTTTGAAGAGCTCCTGCAGTAGATGAGGTGCTTGGCTCCAATGAGTCAATCACCCTATAGAAAGAAAGAGAGGATTTGAGGTCTTGTAGGAGCAAAGGGGATTGTGAACATCATTCTTCCTCGGGCTCATCACTGACCCAGAGCAAAAATCAGCCCTGAGCATGGCACCCAGTGAGGGAGACGTGCTCAGGGCTGGCATTTTCCTGCGGCGTGTGAGTGTTTCACCCATTGTGAGGAGGGATGTGTTTGTTCTGGCCATGTCTCAGTCTCTGGTGCCTGGGGACCTGGAGCAGTGTAATTGGAGGTGCCCACCCTCACCTGGGCTGCGCGCATTCCCCGCTGCCCCCAGGTGCCTCCAGCAGATCCGTGTCTGCTTTAATCACTTGGCACTCACAGAGAGGAGCAGACATTTCCAGGGCTTGACCCAACTGACCTGCTTTAGAAACGTGCCTGGGGATGAGACAAACTGCATCCCACAAGAACCTTTTCCCCTCCTGCCTCTCTGAAGGTGGTTCGGACGATTAGGGTGCAAATCCCTGCTCTGGTGACAGGTGACACCCAGCCAGCACCCATGTGGGCAAGAATGTGCACAGAATCTCCTACTGTGGCTCAGCTGACTCACAGCAACACTCTCCTCTCTGTCTGAGTCCTCAGACCCAGCTTTCTATTTCTTAAGTCCATGGCTGCAGCTATACTAGAAACTAAACGCTGCTAGATCCTCAGCTAATGGTCACCACCTACCTCTGATCACACAGTTTATTTCTGTTAACCTCTAAACAAGTGTGGCCTACTTCCAGAATATCTGCTAAGGTCTTCTTCAGCCAGAGAAGATGCCTAAATCTGTCCCTAGCTTGGAGCTCCATGAGTCTGTGTGGAGAAATTTGCCTGAGTTTAGGACTCACTCTGTTGCAGAAATGTTTGTTGCAGGGAGTTTTCTCTCAGTGAGGACTGCAGAGAGGCTTGGAGTGATTAATTTCAGCCTTGAGAAGAGGAAGGTCTGGGAGAACCTTGCCTGTGTGTACAGCTGCACAATATGGGAGAATAAATTATAAAAATCACGGAAGCGCAGAATGGTTTGGGTTGGAAGGGATCTCAAAGAAGAAACCTGAAATTTTATACATAAAATGTGGTATTTAAAGGAAAAGATTTTCTTTTTGGCTATTGCCTGCAAACAAAAAAACAAAAAGGAAAGAGAGGTCTAAATAACCACTCTGGAAAACTCTTCAAGTTTTTATCCAGAACTAAAGAAAACCTTCCTTTGCACTGGACACAGAATTTATCTTAGGGCTAAGACATTTTGAAGTGAATTGGAGACAGAGAGTGTAGTGTGCATTTAAAATTATTATATTCATAAAATTCAAAAGTTGGACTTGATGATATTTTTCTTTGTCTTCTCCCACCTTAATAGTTCCGTGATTCTATCCTGTGATCTGCCCAGGAAGACAGAGGATTCAAAGGGTCATGACAAGGCAGGATTGCATCTAAAAATGGGAAAGAAGTGCAGGAGATTCAGTGTCAGTGCTTAGGTACCAAAGCAGTTGCCACTTCAGGCAGGAAAAGCAGATAACTATTAGATTTCACAGGAAATTCTTTGGTAGCTGAGGGCCACCAAACTGTCCAGATAAAAGGAAGCATCTGGGAACATTTGGGATTTGGCAGCACCAGGAGAAGCAACACGCAGTTTAAAAATACTGCCCCTCAATGGGAGAAAATGTATTTCTATTAAGGGACCAGAATTGCTCTACGCCTGTTGGACTTTTTGCTTGTGCACAGGAATTTAGCTTCAGGTCCATGTCTGTCACTAAAATTGACAACTGCCTATGGCTCTCTACAATTGAAACGTAGATCTTAAATTTCACATCATTATCCAAATAAAATATATCTGCCAAGGGGGACTGGTATTACACAGTTAGAGAACTGTGATACCAGTTGTCTGATTAACATATTGAGAGGAATATAAGAATTTCTCACCTATTTTCCAGAGGGAGACTAACTGGGGAGCTTGTGGTAAAGAGACTAATTGAACATCCTCCCTCTGCTCACTGTGGAGATGCCCAGAAATATGTGTGCTCTGTGTAAGCAGGTTTTCCCTCTGCATCTTACATTTGCTTTTTAGGACAGTAAGGAATATTTTTTTTTTTTCTGCACCTCTTTTACTAAAAAAGGAGTTAGTCAAATTTTCATGTTAAAAAGTGTATGACTTTCCACAGAAAGGTTTCTCATGGCTGCATAAAAGAGCAAGGAGATTAAACAGAAAAAGTTGCTTTTGGAACGAAGAAGTTCTTTTTCAGGAGGTATCAGTGAAGCAGAGATCAGAGAAAACCTGTCCAAGCTTCATTCGGAAAATGATTTATTAATAGCTGGGACAGATGTGAATTTACACATTACAGGCAGAGTCCAGTTCAGACCTGGATCCGCATTCTGTGTGTGACTGAGGTCAGGATTTTGGATCAGTTCATCAAAGCAGCTGACCAGGGAGGATGCTCAGAACCAAACCTGCCTCTGAAGTTCTTCCAGGGTTTGTGTCTGATATGCTCATGACTTATCAGAGAGAGCTGCTTTCATCTCTTCTGTTTTGCCAGGACTTAAGAAATAGAAAACTGTGTCTGCGGACTCAGACAGAGAGGAGAGTGTTGCTGTGAGTCAGCTGAGCCACAGTAGGAGATTCTGTGCACATTCTTAGCCCATGACATATTTGAACTAATGAGAATCATGTTACCTTCTAGAAAAATAAGTTAAAGCTGGCACAAATTACCTGCAGAATTGCCACAGATGAAAAATATGCCCACAGACCATTGACACCCATAAGCTGATACATCCCTTGTATCTCATCCTGGAGCCAAATGGATCCATTCCAGGTTTATTCCACCTTGGACAGTAAATAGAATTTGACCCTACCAGCCCTGGGCAGGTGTACTCTTCTACTTTCAGCCTTCTGAAAAACACAGGCTGCCGCAGAAGACTGCAGCCAGTAGGTCAAAAGAAGGAATTATTTCCCACTCTTCCCCACTCTTTGGCTCTAGTAAATAGTCTGAATATTCTGCTTCCAGTCATCTGAATAGTCTGCCCAATTCTGTGCTTCTTTGTGGAGAAGAGAGATTGAAAACTGGAGGAAGTCCAAGAACTACTGCTAACACAGTTAAAGAGCTGGAACATGCAGAGATGTATGAAAAGAAATGGAGGGAAGTGTGTTTATCTTGAGAACAGAAAGCTAAATGGGATTCTGATTGTTGCTTTCTATTACCCAAGGTGGAGTTTTTCAGAAATTATTGTCGGGTTTTTTTTTCCTTGGAAGTGTTAGGATTCTCTTCCTTGCTGCTTTTGAGCATAGGAGTGACATTTGCTTCCTAATAGTCCTCAGGAACCTTCCAGAACTGCTGCCACCTTTCAAAGAAAACTCACAGTGTCCTTGCAGTGACCTTGTCCAGATACATCAGCCCTCACAGGCGCATCCCATCAGCTCCTCTGGACATGTGCATGTTCAGTCTGTTTAAATGTTCCAAACCTGATCCTCCTCCACTCAAGGTGAGTCTTCCCTGCTTTGGAATTTTCCCTGCTCTTGGGGCCCTGAGGTTCATGAAAGGCAGTCTGATTAGTAAATACAGATGGAGAAGGTACAGAGTACCTCATCTTCTTTAGTCTTCTTTGTCACCAGGTCCCCAACCTCATTCAAAAGCAAACCAAAATTCCCTCTGGGCTTCCTTTTGCTCCATATGTGCTTCCAGAAGCTTTTCCTGTCACACTTCACCTGTGAAATTCAGCTCCAGGTGGATTTTTGCTTTACTACTACCCTTGTCCCTGCACTTGGACAGTGTCACTTGTCCTAGGTCACCCTGCCCTGCTTCCAGCTCTTGCATGCTTCCTTTTGAGGTTTTCCAAGCCTTCGATTTGAGATTTTTTGGGAGCTCCTTGTTCATCCATGTAGGCCTTCTGCCACCTTAAAGGTGGATTATTTTCAGTTGGAAGGGACCTGTAATGATCATCTAGTCCACCTGGGGATCAGGCATGATCAAAAGTTCAAACATGTTATTAACAGCATTGTCCAAATACCTCTTAAACTCTGACAGACTGGAATATCAGCAGCTTCTCCAGGAAGCCTCTTCCATGTTTGATCACCCTCTAGGTAAAGAAATGCTTCCTAATGCCCATTCTAAAACTACCCTGGTGCAACTTTGAACCATTCCCAGGTGTCCTCTCTCTGGATAGCTGGGAGAAGAGCTCACACAAAAGAAAAAGTAGCTGGATGAGAATGTCTAAAACTGTGCTGAGCCAGGTAGACTGAGTAATCCTTGGGCAAGCAACACAGGAATAAAGTGGACAATCAAGGAACAAGCCTTGCTTTCGTGTACTGCATTGGTGAGACTGATCTCAGTCCACCATAGCTCGTTTACTCTGTCTGTCTCTTAGAGGGATGCTCTAAATTGGATGTGGCTCAGAGAAAAGTCTAACAGTGGGATAATTAAGAGCCTCATTTTGTCTAATGGTCTGCAAAGAAGATTGCAGGAAGGTTTTAATTTAAAATCTGTGTCTTTTAAATAAAATATAAGGGTTTAAGTAAACCTTTATTGTAACAGAATAAAATGCCGGAGAAGTCTGGTAGGAAGGTGCTGAAGTTAGGCACGGGAAAAACAAGAAGAGAGCTCCAATTCTTATCATGGCCAAGACACGACATAAACATCAAAAGGGTGCCATGAATTCCTCCATTTTTGATATTTTCATATAAAGACTGGCTCACCAAGGGATATGATTTAGCCAGAAATGGATAATTAGCTCAAAACAGATGTTAATAGGTAAAACTTTATCACCTGTTTTACACAGAAAATTAGATTCAACAATCAAATGTGGGTTCTTTTTTTTTTTTTTCTCTGGCTATAAAAATATATGATTGCTTCCAGAGTCAGAATGGTGCTCATATAAGGGGATTTCATGTAGTTTGCAGAGGAAAAACATTGGAAAATGAGTAGGCACAGGAAAACCTGCCATTAGAGAAGCTCCAATAATGAGCTACTCATGTCCTGCAGGAGGCTGTAGGTTCCCTGGGAAAAGGAATATCTCAATATATATAAAACAGAACCTATCACCATTTTTTCTTAGACCTTGCAAATGAATACAGTTCCTGATTTCTAGAAGTGCCATAAGCCCTAGAGAGGCCCTTGTGTTCTTCTGACTTGGTTGTCTTGCACAGAGAGGCACATCCTCCACACTGACAAAAGGATGTGAACATTGTACAGTTTTGTGAGAAAAGAAAAAAGGTTTAACAGTGTGGTCCACTCTGCATAGTAATGGTAGAAAATGCTGCTTTGTGGTTTCAGTCGGTCATTTGGGTCTCATTTTTTAAGTCCTTGTTAGAATAAGAAAAGAAGTAATGGGAAAGGAAAAGAAAAAGGCAAAGAGAGAAAGTGTTCTGCTATGCTGAGCTGTTTTTCATGATAATTTAGCCTCAGAAAGAGTAATTTCCAGTCAGAGGCATAGCAAATCCTGAGTCACTACGAGATCTTGATTCATTGCCATTTATCTTCTGCACCAGAAGGACACAACTGTGGTTGGACAGTGTCAAAGTGCTTAACAAATTATTCTGATGTTTTTAATCTCTACAACAGATTCTTCGTCGTTCAACACTTGATTCGGTAGGGAAGAATCAGGAATTTTTCCCATCTGTTGTGAAAGTGAAATGATTTCAATCTGCAAATTATTTCAGAACAGAGATGGATCTGCTGTTAATGTGCCAGTATTTGACATTTCCTCCTTGTCCCAGGATGCTTTAGAGAGTATTACAATTATTGTCTTTTTAAAACTACAGAATGGAATCTTGAATATGTTTGCAAATAACAATAAAATTATACAGGTTTATGCATTAAAAAATTCATAGTGTTTAGCATGTAACAAACATTTTTAGCAGTTGGGATTAGGACTAGATGATCCTAAAGATCTCTTCCAACCCAAGCCATTCTGTGATTCTATTATACAAGTGTCCTTATCTTAAAAAGAAAAAAGAGACATCCTCAAAAAGTGAATTCTGTGCCACAAAATGCCCAGGGCAACAGCAGGCCAAAACCAAAATATAAAGTTCAAGCAGAAGTTTATCTATTTTAAGGTATCTCTAATGAAGGTTTGAATCTTCCACACAAGTGAAACACTAGACATAAAGATGAAACGCTGTACATAAAGGATTAGTACAGACTGCAACTCTATTAAAAAACCCTAAAATTTATTTGTTTGGGGTTTATTTTTCACTCTCTTGCAACCTTGTGTGATACAATCTTCTCGAGCATGTGCAGGAATGCTGTAGAATGCTAATAATAAATTAAAAAATGTATCTAAAATACGTATCTCCTCACAAATGAAAGAATATTACAATATTCTGATCTGGGGCTAAAATGGAAACTCAAACCCACCAGAATCAGTCAGAATTTGTCAGTACAGAAAGAAGCCAGGAAAACAGGCAGTACCTCACTCTCCTTTCTGAGGACCCACTAGAGGTTACTTGCAGATTCTATGGCATTAGGGTGTGTACAGGTGGAAATTATCCATACCTTAGAGTCCCACCAATTTTAGCCTTGATGATTATTTCTCTGAGAGGCTTTAGACCTGGTCTTGGAAAGATCAGTCAGAGTGGACAGAAACTCCTCAGGAATAACATGAGCAGTTGCACCACTCATCCTACCAACAATTCACAGGAGGAAATCTATTTGGCAAATATTGAATGTTTTATCTTTATCCTGCTTTTTGTTTTTGTTTGGGTTTTCTTTTTTTGAGAAATCAGGAGCAGTGTGTGAATGATGCTTTGCCCTATTTCCCTTCTGTAAGTCAGTATCCTGGAAGTTGGCTCCCATTGAAATGCCAGGGAAAAACCATCCTACAACTCAGGATACTGCACTATATCACCTCTTAATTTTAAAAAGAAAACTAATTGGTTGTCAGGAGCCAAACTGCTTATCCCAGCTAGAGGACACTTTCTCTTAGAAGTTTTTCCTCTAAGCCAGGTCCTCAGCTGGTGTAAAGCTGAGAAGTCTGTTTAAATTAATACAGTTATACAGATTTACATGATCCAACTGCTTGATTTTGGCTAAGCTGCTCCTGTCAGAAAGCAATTTTTGGTCTAAGGTTATAAATCCTTGACCCACACTGAGGCAAGTAGAAAAGAATCAAAACCAATCATTCTTCTTTTTCCTTTTTTATTTTTTTTTTAATTTCATGTGCAAGGAAGGAAAAGAAAAAAGAATGAAATGAGATCCACAATTAAACATATATAGTCCACGAGGAGGTTTACAAAAAGAAATGAGTGAGATGGGTAGGAAGAGAAACAGAGCACATATTGAAACTGCGTGCCCTATTTGCTGAATGTAGCCTTTGTGAAGCCTGATGGATCAGAAAAGAACTGGAAGCTGCAGTGCTCTGTTTATCCAAAAATAAAATATTGCATAGGTCAAGCAAGCACAATGCAATTCCTCCTCCCTTTCACTGGATCTCAGCCTTGACCTGAAAAGCCAACTCTCTAATGTGCTGAAAGCCTTTCAGGTTCCCACTGCAGGAAGGGACTGACAGCTTTCCTGAGCCATGCCAGGAATAAGATAGATGTACAAAAATTAATCAAGATCCAATTTAGCAAGAGCTCGAGCACATGTGTAACTCCCTTTACCCTCCAAACTAGGCACTCACTTATACAAATTACTAAATTAGTGTAAATTAGAAAAAAATCCCAAACTCGGGGAAATCTTGTGGGAGAAGCTTTCCTGTTACATTATGCAAAAATATACCCAAAATTAATTTGAATCAGTTTTATCCTCTCCCATCCTTTTTAAACATCTATAAAAATTGGTAAAAATACCCCTTCAGCAGTGAGGGGAAAAAATTAAAATAAAGTTTAAAGCCTTTGACAATCAGCAGAGTCCTCACCTTTATCAAAAACTGCATCCATATATGTACATTTAATGGGAGGTCAGTCAATGCTGGAGCCAAACTGGGCCATTTTAAACTCATTAAAAAATTCAAGTAGTTTATAACCTCCTGATGGCAAAAAAAAAAAAAAAAAAAAATAAATCACATGGCTCAGGAAACCTTGCTGAGACCATCTCACTCACTTCTCTTAGATATGTTTACAGTTATCTTGCCAGAACACATGGTTATTCATTCATTCTTGTCTGATCAAACTCAGTTTCAATCTGACCTTCAGAATAACAGGCTGATACATCCCTTTCATTTGGGACTGTGCAGTTCCTGATGTCTCAGACAACTGGCAAGTAGAGAGAATGTTACCAACAGGTGAATCTCAGAAATTTCACAACTTCCTTCAGGTAAATCTTCAAAAAACATGACTCATCTAAAAATTAGGTACAAACACAGCCATGGGTTCAGTAATGCCAGCATATCTATCACTGTATGGACTATAAGTGAGAAGAAGGACATGGCTGGCCCCATCCCAAATATCCAAGTGGTTCTCTTGGATCTGAAAATTGGTCCATTGAGTTTCCAGTGAGCTGGAATCACCATCCCTGTAGGGGTTTCAAGAATATGTATTTGTGGCACCTGAGGACATGGTTTAGTGGTGGCCTTGGCAGAGCTGGGTAAACACTTGGACTAAATGTGAAACATCTTTTCTAACCTAAACAATTCTGAGTCTGTAATTCCATAAAAGGCCCTGAGGTTCTTCCTAGTTTGTTGCACTTGTGTATCTGTTGTTCTAATTTTGACGAGAAATAAGTGTGAAGTACATAAAGTACATAAAAATAACAAAGACTTATTAGTTGCACTTGTCTTGAAATGTATTTTATTTAGGAATATAGGAAAAAAGGACAATGCTGCTGAAGTACTTTCTATAATTCATTTAGTTTTCTTAAAAAAGAAAATACATTTGTTTCAGCTCATTTTCCACTAAGCAAATCTTGAATATCCTCACACAAACTGAAAAAAAAAAAAACAAACCAAACCAAACCAAAAAAAAAAAACCAAACCAAAAAAAAAAACCCCAAAAAACACCCCCCACCCAAAAAAAAAAAAATCAACCCAAAAAAACCTAAAACAAAAATTTTAACTTAGGAAAAAAGGCTAACAATATCTTGATATTTTAATTTTTTTTTTTCATGTGATTGCCCTTTTCTCTTTGGTAATATGGGTACAGTATCCAACACATTCTGCAGCTCTGGGATGCATTTGCACCTTCTTAATCTGCTGGTATTTTACCACAGACCATTGCAGTGTAGAATCAGAGAACCACAGAATGGTTTGGGTTGGAAGGGACCTTCTGCCATGTGCAGGGATATCTTACACTAGTCCAGTGCCTGAACTGCCCACATTAATGCTCTGGGGACGGATTTGGGAGAGTCAGGCCCCATCAGTAGTGATCATCCACCCTTTTCTCCTCTCCATTCCTTACCTGACATTTACTCTCTAACAGGAGGTGGTGACAGCAGCACTGGTGAGTAAAGACCTGCAGAAGCTGTAAGCTCTTTACAAAACTGAGAAATAGCAGCTACAAAATCCAATGCTATTTTTTTCCCTGAGAAATTGTTTACACTATTTTGATTTTTCCTGTGATTCTACTAAAGTCAATGTAATCTGTTTACGATAGAGAAAAAAAAAGGTAACAGAAATAGAAAAACAAATTTAATTTCAGAATTAAAGAATTTAAGAACAAATCCTTGCCAGGCATAACTTCTCGTGCAGTCACTGAAATCATACCTGTGTCCATCTTGTAAATGCTGATCTCTAAATCCAGAGGCAATCACTGAGACACAAAGCCCCTCCATGGAAAGTGAACAGGGGCAGAGAATTAATGCAGAATGATGGTATCAGTGGGGCCACGTGTTTCCCAAACCTGCTACTCCTTTTTCCATAAAAAGCACCAGGTCTGGGGCTGCAGTTGAAAAACTTGCTCAGGGATTGGAAAGGCTTTGGGGGTGTTGGTGTTGGGCAAGGGGAAAGTTGGGCTCAGGATGCACAGACAACATTTCCAAAGCCTGTGTTGAGCAGTGAAGCCCCAAACACACACCAAGGATCAAACATCTTCCTGAGGTATGGCTGGACCTCAGGATCTTTAGAGGTCTTTTCTAATATTAGTGATTCTGTGATTCTGAAGGACACAGTTCTGTAACAACTTAAAAAAAAAAATATATATATATATATAAACTTTAAAACCTGAAGAACATAAACTCCTCAATTTATTTTCTCTCCAGAACATCCCAGCTGCACATTTTCTATTTCTTGGGTCAGGATCTGCCTCATGCCCCTCATGCTGGGTTTTAAAAACCACTAATAAATGTAGTGGCCAAATCACATATTTAAATGCTCAAATTAATTACCCTAAAATATCAGATTAGCATCTCTATGGGTGCCTGATCTTCAACAGATAAGATTTTTCCTCCTTGATCTCCTGAATATGAAACTTGCACCCTGCAGCCATGGAGAGCAGCCTAGAGACAACTCTGCAGTGGGGAAAATGCACCATCTTTTGTTCCACAAACACTTAAAATGGGAATAATGCATCTTTTGTTTTATTTTTCTTTTTCATTTTGACAATGTACATATAAATTGCCAAGCGAAAAGGTAAAGCAAACAAAACCCTGTACACAAATAAAAAGAATGTCTAAGGGGAGACAAAAGGGTTAAAACTTCATAGGCATGAACTGATGAATTCTAAGATCTCTCTAACATCTCCAATCACCCCAGAAATCAAAACGCAGGGATGCGCATCCGTGCACAAAGGCTGGGAACTCTTTGGATCTGGTCCTGCTCCTAATCACAGAGAGTTTTCTCTCTGACCGCACAGGATGGGGGCCCTTTCATTATCTCCCAACCAGCCGATAATTAGCAAGTTTCGTAACAACCCTGTCAGACGGAGCAGCCTGGGGAAGGGAAAGGAATCTATTATGCGGCCAGAGCCTTCTGTCTGCCCGATCTTTTAAGCAGATTGGAGCGGGGCGCCCCAGGTGAAGGCGGCGCGGGGCTCCCGGGGGTTATCGGACCTGCCGGGGCTCCGGGCACAGCAAAGCTTTCCGCCGGGAAGGGTCCTCCCAGCGCCGCCACCGCATCCCCAGGATTATCCCCCCCACCCCCTGCACCAGCACATCATCTGGCTTTAAACTTCAGCCCCTCTGGCGAAGTGCAGGCTCGGAGCGCCGCTCGCCCCCTCCCCATCCCTTCCTTATCCTTTATCCCGTCTTTTTCCCCGTTCCCGAGCAGCCCACGGGCTGCGGCCGGCACCGCTGCCAAAGCACCGGGCTGGATTAGCTGGGAGCCAATAGCTGGGGGTCAGGATTAAGAGGCCAGCGTGCACTTTAATACAAGCTGCCTATAATTAATGGCATTATTAATAGCTTGACTGAAAAATTCATTAAAAAATCCATTAAAAATAAATACCCTTTTACAAAAGGCATCGCCTTGGGTAAGAAAAACAGAAAAAAAGATAAAGGAAAATTGATTGGTGGTTTTCAGTTTGCAGAAAGACAGACCATAGTTCAAGCTGATTAAAATTGAACATTTTTAGATTAAGCACCCTTGCCAAAATATTCTCTGTAGTTACCCAATATGAAAATATTATGAGATGTCACATTTTACATTTTTTATATCTGAAGGTTTCAGCGTGAGGCACATCCACCACGTGCACACGCACTGGGATGTGCCCATGCACACGTCCCCATGCTCATACTTAGAGGTAACTTTTTCCTGAGATATTTTTTCTCCCTCAGGAGCATCAGGACTCCTCCTGCAGCAGAGGGTAACTGTAAGAGATAAACTCTGAGACTCGACTGCAGAGAGCGTTTTCAAATGCTGCAGAGCTCCCTGCCAGCACGTATCTTCACCTCTCCGTTTCCAGACCTAATTGTTGCATCTAAGGAAAAAAAAAAAAAAAAAAAAAAAGAGGAAAAAAATTCAAATATCAAATATGTGTCCCTTTTGTTGTAGGTGTGTGTTTCTCTTCAGATTTCACTTCCCAGTGCTCATCATTTTGAGTATGCAGAGCAGGGAGTTAAAAAAGCAGCTAAAACTGATTCTCATATTTGCAAAGGCCTCCTAATGCCTCTCTAGTAGTGCCAAAGGCCAATAGAGTGAGCAAAAGGATATTTCATGCAATTTTTTACTCCTTTTTACATTGCCTGAGTGGTGTAGAGCAGACACACACTTGGGACTTTGAACTTCGTAAATAAATCTTTGTTCTCCAGAATGAATCTCACAAGTTATGGGTGAGAGTATAAAATAACAGTAATCCTGCACTATTTTTCTTAACTCCAGCACTAAAACTAGAAATCCTGTCAAGGCAGACACTGATTTATCATCCATAGGTGAAGACCATGCTTGCACACCAACACGACCCGTTTCTAAAGCACCAGTTTCTATCCTCTTATGACCTCCAGGTTATGTCACAGAATCACAGAATGGTTTGGGTTGGAAGGAACCTTAAAGCTCATCCCTGCCATGGGCAGGGACACCTTTCACTATCCCAGGTTGCTCCAAGCCCCATCCAACCTGGCCTTGAACATTTCCAAGGATGGAGCATTTGCTGTGTTTAAAGAAAAAGGAAAATGTTTGAAGGATTATACCAGATTTAGTGTCTAAACAGTGATTGACAGCCACTAAAAGCAGATGCAGGAGTGAAAAGGGAGCTCTGACAGAGCAATCTCCTAATCCCCAAGAATCACAGCTTTGCTTAAAGCGGCCAAATCATCACAAGATAGAGCAGGATCCCCTTTTCCCTCCCCCTAAACGGGAGCTGGTTGAGGATGTAAAACCCAACCACTGCTTCTTTTGCCAGCTTGGTCTCTGCTTCCAGCATCCCAGGAACACAACCTCTGCCAGCCCATAACGCAGGAAGTTCACTTCCCATCACTGTTACTCGACAGACACGGAGCGTGACTCATGTGCGAGTGTCTCGCTTGCTGTTGCCATCCCTTGGACATCCAGCTTGGAGTATCAGTGAACTCCCTCACGCTGCATCCCAGGAGAGCAGAAATCTCCCTCCTTGGCTCCGCGTCCCCTCTTGGCTCCTCCCGTTGCCAGCTGTTACGTTTAATGGCCGTCAAACCGCTTGTGCCTCCGAATTAAAGAGTCTCCTGGAGGCTATGTCAGATCCTGCCTTCCCTCCCGAGGAACGCAGCCATTCCCTGCTCCCACGGCCCTTGTGCTACCTAATCAACATGGTAAAGTTGTTTTTGGGGCTGCAGCAGTGGGGTTTTTCTGCCCCTAACTGTATGTAACAAGCAGTAAAAATTTCACTCCACGACTAGACTTTTCCCAGAAGGTATTCTTGACAGATAAGTGCTGTAAGGTCCCATAACTGCCCTGGAGTTTGTTGGTGAGTCACTCTGGTTCTTTGATCGATGCTGTTATTTTACAGTGTCAAAGAGGAGCATGGAGAGGGGGCTGCCAAAAAAATGTGCCTCCCCTCAATTATATTTTTAACATTAGGTGCTGAAACATTAGGTGAAAACCGCTCAGAACTGGGTGTTCAGGAACTCTTGGCACAGAACTCACTCCTAAGAAAAAAACAGTCACAAATTGGACTACATCCCATGTTATTATATCTACATCATTTACAGATTTGTAATCACAAGACTTTTTCAAAAACTATTTATTAAAATAAAAAGATGATGAAATCTACTGAAATCTAAAAGTTTCATTGGAAGAAATCTTTTTTTTCAAGCTAAAAAATATCCATAATTTTAAAAATTATCAACATTAAAGTTTTCAATTTTCACTTCACACCTTCCAGTGAAGTAAAATAGATTATCTGTTAGTTTGTTTTTGTTGTTGTTTTGGGGGTTTTTTTTAATCTAAATATTGGAAAATTATCTATAATTTTGAATTTTCATCCTTGTTTAAGCACAAAAATTTTTCAACACCTACTCATCATCATATGCTATAAGATTTGGTTTCCTTTGAATTTAACCCAAGGACAAAATTTTGCCCTGTAATAAATCAGCACAAATCCTTTTTCATTCCCAGTAAAAGGCAAACAAGTTGATTTTGGTTTGATATCACCATCCAAGCAAATTTTTTTTCTGTTTTCAGTGAGGTACAACCACCTCTAGTGGCAGAAATCAGCCACCTGCTGAAAGCTGTGGCAAAGCCACACAGTTTTAGGGAAAATAAATAAATAAATAAATAAATAAAAAAGGATTATGGAAAAAGGATATTGGGAAAGAACTGTTACCTGTGAGGATGGGGAGGCCCTGGCAGAGATTGCCCAGAGAAGCTGTGGCTGCTCCTGGATCCCTGGAAGTGTCCAAGGCCAGGCTGGATGGAGCTTGGAGCAACCTGGGATAGTGGAAGGGATTTGTGGTTGGATCTTTAAGGTCCCTCCCAACACAACTCATTCTGTGATTCTGTAAGAGTGATAATTTAAAGCTATTTCTCTATACTGTTATCAGTTAAAATTTGGTCGTTTTTCTTCTACCATAAAAAGAGGTACTGGACTTATTCTAAACTGAAAGGTTGCAGAGGTGAACATCTGCCTCAAAACTTCCTTTCAAAAATCATAAGCCCCTGGGCTCCTGGTCCATTACCAGCACATGGAGAAGAATGTTTCCACTGAGGTTTGGCTATACTGATCTGAGCTCCTCTGTCATCCCAGCAGCTCTGTGCTTCCAGGATCCAGTCACGTTTAGACTGGTATTCAGCTCAGGTATCTCTGCATGATGTTTCAGATCTTGGTTTCCCCCATAATTCTTTCATTCATCCTGGTAACCTTATTTTATCAAACATTAGGAGTGGGACTCATTTGACTGAAGGTAGATAGTTGCAATTTAAATTTCTGTGCCAAGATCAGTCACAGCAAATCCTCTCTCCAGTCAAAATCGGAAAAAAAATACTCCAAGATTGTGAATTTTCTCATCCTGAAATAGATACCTAAAATTTAAAGATAAATTACCTTTTGAAAGTGGCTATTCCTATCCATTAAATATAGTAAGATTTCCAATGGATTAGCTCTGATCAGCTATATGAAATGTCACATCTCAAAGTGAAAGGAAATTAATTGAATTTTATCTAGAAGAAATTTAAAAATCTGCATTATAAAAATTAATTGTCAGTGTGATTTATGGCAGATTGCATGAAAAAATATATTACATATACTACTTCGATGGAAATTCATATAAACTATAAAAAATTACCAAAAAAAAAATAAATGTCATTGGAAGATTTACCTTTTGTTTGCTTTGAATTTAGGGCTGTGTGATTTAATATTAGGAGGATAACACAGGTGCCTAAATCCAGGCCAATAATTCTGGTAGTGGTCCAGTAGAGCATCCGCAACATCCACCCAGGAGCAGATTTGATGAGAGAGACCTGAGCCTAAAAACCAGGTGCAGCACCTTGGCACAAAGGAGTTGATGCATCTAAATATCCTATTTCAGTTAGAAGTTGAATTTAAAAAAAAAAAAAAAAAAGTACTTTACCTCTCTGACAGAAGTGAGATTCAGATAATGAGTGGGCAGAACTCCAGGTGTGGGTAACAGTGTTATCCTGGCTGTGGGTGTCTTAAAAGTGATCATCTCACAGAAGGTACTGCTAAAATTAACCTTTTTGGCAATGAGAGACATCACCTACACAACCTGAGGTGAAGCACTTGCTTGGTTGCTGTTAGAGCCTGAGGGCAGAGTGCAATAAAGAGTCTGTACCCGTGAAAAGTGTTAGGTACCGGAAGAGATTAACACTGACAATATGGAAAAGAAATAAAATGTAAGATTCATGAAGGGATTTGAAGAGTTTTCAGGAGGGTTCACCTGTCGTGGTTAATAGTTACTGCTGCACTCTGATCATGAGGGCCAGGAAGCTCTTCTCAGGTCTGTGTCTATAACCAGGTCTTGAACCAATGGCTCAAAAATAAAATGGAGAAATGTAATCTCCTTTGTTTATCACAAAGAAATGATTTGATAAGGATCTGTGAGATCATACCCAGGGAAATGGGCCACGTTTCATCCACAACAAGGAAGAAAAGCAAGATAAATTTATACCTGTGGAGATTGTTACCTACAAAGACTGCACGAGGTGGGGCTTAGCAAAGTGAGGCCAATGGGTGGAGCACCTGCTGGGCTGAATTTTGGCTCAAGCTTCACACCTTTACATTTCTTTAGCAGCTTATTTCTGGTTAGCTCCTCTCCCAAATAGTTGCCTTCAAAAAAAAGTGGTGCTCACTTCTGTCTCAGGTGCTCCAGAGGGGAAGCACAAGTGGCAGAAGAAATGGAGAAAAGGGACCTGGGTGTCAGGGGAAGGTGTCAAGCTGTGGGGCTCATCTGCTCTTTCCAGCCCTAGAGCAACCCTTGACTGTTTCACACAGTATCTTCATCCCATGATGCTACAGACAGCACAGCCCAGAAAAAGGGATGTTCCTTGGTCTTTATAACCAGAAATCAGAGAAAGAAATTCTCCAACCTGTATAAAGGACAGACTGAGGGAAGGAGCTGACACGTGCCTTGTCTCCTCTCAATAACATTTCATAAAATCCATCATTCCATCTCTTGTTGTCCCTGATCAACATCTACTGCATGTGAGCTAAATTGAGGAGTACTGAATTGAGTATTAGGAAAAATTTCTTCCCTGGAAGGGTGGTCAGGCACTGCAACAGGCTGCCCAGGAAAGGGGTGGATGAACACCATCCATGGAAGTGTTCAAAAATGTGTACATGTGTTTAGGGACATGGGTCAGTGGTGGACAATGTTGTGCTAATGGTTGAACACAAAGACTTTAGAGGTCTTTTCCAGCTGTCATGATTCTGTGATCCTATAAATCATCATTAAAAAAGCATCAGAGTACACTCCAGTCTGGATGCTCTTCAGGTGACTTTTCTCAAGACTGGGCATTATCCCCCCAAAAAAATCTTTCATTTTTTAAAGAAGAAATTAATTTTGTCCCTGCAAGGAACATTTCATTTCAGTCATTTCTGCTTATTAATGTTTGAAAACTAAAAATATTTTCTTCTTTTCTTTTCTTTTCTTTTCTTTTCTTTTCTTTTCTTTTCTTTTCTTTTCTTTTCTTTTCTTTTCTTTTCTTTTCTTTTCTTTTCTTTTCTTTTCTTTTCTTTTCTTTTCTTTTTTCTTTTCTTTTCTTTTCTTTCCTTTTCTTTCCTTTTCTTTCTTTTCTTTCCTTTTCTTTTCTTTTCTTTTTCCTTTTCTTTTTCCTTTTCTTTTTCCTTTTCTTTTTCCTTTTCTTTTTCCTTTTCTTCTCTTTTCTTCTCTTTTCTTTTTTCCAAGTGCACATCAAGTCCTTCTTCTGGAGAACTCCAAACCTGGAGATTTAATCAGCAGGGTGGGGACTCTTATGACGTTACCCACTGGCTAAATAATCCACTTTCAGTTTGTGCACACAGATTTGATACTTTTCCAGCATCAGATAGCATCTCAAAAAGATTTCTTTTATCTTTATCCTTGTTCAAACAAGATGTCTGGGTGGTAATATTTCCGTTCTCTCTCAGCCCACAGACTCCTAACAATAACACACTTCACATGGGTTAATCAAACTGAGATAATAGTGTCATAACTGAGCCAAAATTCTGGAAATCTCATAGAGCAGCAAGAGAAACACCAATACACTGAAATTTTCCTGTGCCAATGCAATGAATACAACTGGAATTGTACATTTGTGAGTCTCTACACAACCATGTAGAGATGACAGGCAGGTTTTACTTTCAGGGAAGTGGTTCTCAACTATTTTTAAGATAAACATCTTTATTTTCTCCAAGTGAGCTGCTAGTCCTGTTTACTAACAACATGGCTAACTTGATTAACCTGAACTTTTAAATTCTAGAAGTTTAAAATTCCCTTGAATTGGGATATTTCCCATTATAGTTCCTCATTTAAATGCTGTTTTACCCCTCCAGCTTCATTTGCTATCCCAGTGCATCCCAAGAAAGTTTCTTTCAGTTCCTAAATACTCACTGTTCAAGCCTTGACAATTACACTGAGAATATTTGCATAACGTTATTATGCTTCTGTTAACCATCTATGAGCAAAGCTTTATTTATTTTATCCTTGTACTTGTTCCTAATAACACCACCATTCCCAGCTTTGATCTCCTTGTTCTTGGAATAATTCTTGCGTGCTGTCAGCACCTTTATATTTTGATGATGTTGACAATAAAATCTTTTTCCAGGTGAATTTTCTGGGACTTACCTAGAGGTCTTCCCTTCCTGAACTGGGATATAACATGCTCCTGTATGCAAACTTCAGGCTTGTAGGAAAATCTCTTATCTTGCTGAGTTTTCCAGCCCAGTACCACTTGGGATTGCAAACAGAGATCATCTGCACTGGGCAGTTGAAGTGAGATAAGGTTGCTCAGAGCTAGGACTAAATCCCTGATTCCTGAGCCTCTCATCACTCAGATGGTTTTCCTGCCTGTGTAGGTAGAGGCTCTGAATTCTGAAAAAGTGAAGATTTTTCCTTTCAGTACTATTTTTCCTTTCAATAGAGGGAGCTTACAAAAAATATGAAGAGAGACCTCTGGTAAGAGCATGGTGTGCTAGGACAAGAGGTAGTGGCTTTAAACTAAAAGAAAAAAGGGGAGATTTATATGAGATATAAGGATTTTTTTTTTTTTTCCTTGGGTGTGTGGTGAGGCCCTGGCACAGGTTATCCAGAGAAGCTGTGGCTGTCCCTGGATCCCTGGAAGTGTCCAAGGCCAGGTTGGATGGGGCTTGGAGCAACCTGGGATAGTGGAATGTGTCCCTGCCCGTGGAAGGGAATTGGAACTGGATGGGTTTTCAAGTCCCTTCCAACCCAAACTGGTTCATGATTCAATGATTACACAAAAAAGAATGCTAAGAAAAAGAAAGACAAGGCTGTTTAGGGGGGAAACAATTAATTTATGCTGGCAGTGGTAGAAGAAATGCCCTTTGTGTTAAGATTTTAGCTAAAATTAAGATATGAAAGTCATGTCAACGCTCCTCTACTCCACGATATTGGTCACTTCTTCACTTTACATCCAGGCTTGGATAATTGAGGAAACCCATATGGCTATGGTACATTCATGGCACGTTTAATTAGAACAATAGAAATGTAACTAAAAGCAAATTATTTCCATAAGTAGCAACATTTTTATTGTTAGATGCATATTCCTCTCAGCTGTCTGCCCAAGCACTTTGTAGTCTGCTCTATTCAGGCCTCCATCAGCAACTGAGAGACATTAGTGTAGCTGCATGTGTGCTACTCTGTATGCAAAAGATATCTATGAGTATTAACTAAATTTGCAAGAGGAATTAGGATCAGTAATAAATGCTTTAGCAAAGAGGCTTTTGGGAATAAAAAATATATCTTCAGGCAAAATTCTCATAAACTAGACATCATCTTTGATTTACAGTTTATAGTATTTTCTTCCCTGCGTCCAATATTCCCAGCTTCAGTGCTCCTGTTCTGTTTGGTGTGATTGACTGTGCAGGGTGGGAGGGCAGTTCTGTAGGATGTTGTCTGGGTTTTTTGCTGTTCTCCTCTGTCTCTTTAAGAAGTTTACTAAAGGTCTATTTTAGCCTTCTGTGTTTACCTTTTGCAATGGAGTCAGATACAATTTTACATAAACAACCTTTCTTGTTTTTGTAAAATCTACCAATGTTTACATTCTTCTCATAAGGAGGAGACTGTTGGGTTGCCCAGTGTGGTTGAAGGGGAAGATTTTCGCCCTCCAATCCATGGTCACTGCTGGAATTCGATAAATGTTGAAGTTGTAAATAAACCTCCTTTTTTTCTGCCTTGAACATCGCAACGTGTGGGTTTCATTTCTTTGTGTCATGTGCGACAGTAGGATGAAGTTAAGTCAATCCAGTTATGAACCTAGGGAAATAAAGAACATACACTTGAGTTTGTACTAACCAAGTCAGGCTGAAACCCGTTGGATTCCCTCCCTGGTCCTAATACACAAATACAGTGCCAACGATAACAAATTCAGTGGCAGAACACAGCCTTTTGGTTGCAAGAGCTAAATATGGCCTTGTGTACAGGGAGGAGGCAAAGATGTCTCTGTGATGCTGCCTTCCCATTCCACATAAAACCAGCTGTCAGTCTCAGGCTCAGAGGGAGTTTCACCCCAGTAACAATTCTGAGAGCTGGCATGAAGCTGTTGTCCACCTCTGCTTCTGCAGATTCCTAGTGCGTGAGGCCAGAAGGGGCCATTAGAATTCTCTTGCCTGACCTTCTGTATAATAAGTGGATTATTATGATCTCCTCTGTCCTTAAAGTCTTTAGATCACATTGTGGCATACCTTGGCTTTTGAGGAATTATCCCTAACAGGATTTTTTCCTTTTTTTTTCTTTCAATTTTAAATGACCCTATTAATGGAGCTTCCACCACTGACAGGTTGTTTAAAAGTCACTTTAGGACTATTTTTTCCCCTTCTGGTAGTCAGCTTCTACGTTCCCTTAATTAATTTAATTCCATTGCTCATGGCAATGTCCACACCCTAAATAATTCTTCACCTTCTTTGGCATTTAAACCTTTCAAATGACTGTAGGCAACTATTCTATTTCTTTTTAGTCATTTCCTAGCCAAGTTACATGGATATTAGTTTTTCAGATCTGTCCTCATAAGACAGCCCTCCCCAGCCTCTTCAGTGATGTCTCAGCCTTGTTCTTCACTACCACACAGGCAGAGCTCTGAGTTCTCTTCCTGCATTAACCCATCCAGCCCAAACAGGGTGTGGGCAAAATTCCCAACTTTATGAGTCCATCAAAGCTGCCACTGACTTCACTCAATGCTGGAGCAGGACTTAAAATTTGTGTGGTTCCTTTTGGTGAATGATATAAGGAAATGAGCTGGAAGCTCTATAGTTTTATCTCTGAAAAACTTTTTATTTTCTATGTCCTGACAAAACCTCATGGCTATTTTTCAGATCACTTTTATTTCAGGTAATTTTGCCCTTTTTTTATGCCTGAGTCTCACCTGCCACACAATCTTTTTTCATGAAATGATTTTCTTTTTTTTTCATGGTGCTTTACCTTGAGTTTTTCAGGTTGAATTTTATATCAAATTTCTTGCCAATGTATTCCCTGTGTGCCCCTTTGTATTACTCCTCTTTCCCCTAAGGTGACTTCTCCATCCCTGGTATGTTCTCACTAAGATGAGTTTTTATTGTGCTCCTCAGTTCCTAACTGAGTGTCCTCATTTCAAAGAGGTATCAAGTGATTATATTTTGCAAATGCAATTATAACCTGCTATTTACAATAACCTTCCTTCAAAGCAATAATGAGAAGTTCCAACTTTTATTTTGCTGTGTGGCATAAGCAAGAGGATCTCACTAGGACAGCTGTACCATTCTCCACATTATTCAAAGGAACCCTAGTTTTCATTAACTTCTTGCTGAGGGTTTTCATTACATTTTCAGCCCATACAATAGACTTATTAGTCCAGCCAGTGCAAATAATGTGCTGAATTAGATTTTGAGTCTAATACTTAGCAATTATCTATTATACAGTAATACACAAAAAACTGTTAGGGTCATATCAGTATCTGTCTGTACCTTACCATCCATCCATAGTATATATACTGATATATATATACATTAATATATTCAAACAAAATACATTATTTACATCTTAGGAAATATAAATATGTGTGTAATGTGTTTTAATACATACACACCTAGTAAGACACTAAGCATGCCTGTAAAACACTCAGTAGCCAAGAGAAAGTGTCTAAAAAACTTCAATTTAGTCACTCAATGCAAAAAGAAGAGTAAAAATCAAGTTGGCAAAATCAAAAACAGTGAAAATCTGCATAATTAGATCATGGAGTTTATCTCCAGGAGAAAATTCCAGCATAAAACCTCAACTAATTTAGAAAAGTGCAGGTAGTTACTGAATAAGATGCTGAATATTAAAATGTAAAGTATTGATTGTGAATAGGGTAGAAAATTACATTAGTTGGGACTTAAATACTGTTTCTGTGAAAATGAGGATACAGAAGGGGCACATGGTTGTCATGGCCATCTTGTCATGGAGGACCCAATTTAACTGCCTAAAAGTGTTTAGACACTGTCATCCTCAACTCCCTGGAGCATCCAAGGCACTGTTATGGCAGTGATAGATACAGGATCAATAGAAACCCTATGATCCTTCAGAGGGGCACAGCCCTGCAACTGCAGGATTATATTTGAGGTACAAGAGTATGCACCCCAGATGTAACCTCAGTTACATCATAAGAGAAAATAGCCCCAGATGGCTGCTCAGGCAATTTGTGGCTCCCTGGAAGTGTCCAAGGCCAGGTTGGATGGGGTTTGGAGCAAGCTGGGATAGTGGAAGGTGTCCTTTCCCACGGCAGGGGTTTGGAATGAGATCATGTTTAAGGTCCCTTCCACCCCAAACCCTTCTGTGATTTTAAGATATTCCCACCTCTGTTCCTCTATATCAGGTTCTTCAGACAGAATTCTGTAAGAAACAGAAGTCCTCTACTAATGTGTGCTATAATTCAAACTTTATGTGGGTGTCTACCTGTCAGTCTGTGCATCTCCTAATTACTCTTGCAAGGAAATCCATAAAATCCTTCTTGACAGTGGCTGCTCACTGCTTGTTTCTTGGTGATATGGAGGAGCTGTTGTACAGGATTAGCCAAATCATCCAAAATCAGGGAAGAAGCCTGTGCTACATCTTGGAACACCTTGCAGGTCAAAACTGATTTTCTTCCCCTGTGAGGACAGAGAGAAATTAAGTTACAGGGAAGGAAAAAACTACTGCAAGGCAGTAAAATTAGGCTGAAATCAAACTTTAACCCTTGATGCCTTTGAGTACAGATCACTGCCAAAGACCATTTGCCAGGGCTGCAAATGGTTAATCTTTTTTAATGAATTTATGCAGAGAGTTGAAAGTATTGCAGGATCCAAAGCAGTCCAACACCCCAATACACTTATGAAAGCAAATAAAGCTTCCAAAATAACTTTGGTGCTGCCTATACTTAGGCACGCTCCACAGAGTTGTCTTGTACTGGGACAAGCTGTCATGGGAAATCCTGCACCAAATTCTAATCTTCTGAACACCAAACTCTAATTGTCTGAACCTCTGAAACCATGGATAACCATAACAAGAATTCTCATGGGAAGGATCCCTGACCAGTTCCACCTTCTGAGCCAGGCCCAAACATTTTAGGAGACATTTCCAGATGTCCAGGAGACACTCTAAAGACTCAGTAGTAGATAAAACTGAGTTCTACTGCCTGACAATGTTATGAAGTGTTAAATTCACCTGTGTAGCTTCTGGGTAAGCTCAGATATTTGCTTGGTTGTTCTCTCCTAAAGAACAATCTTATTGATAGCATGAATTTTGATTACGTATTTTCTAAACTGAATGAGAATGGTTATAAATCCTCATTTTGTAATAAATAAGAAATAAATAAATAAAAAGAGAGAAAAAGAGAAAATAATGTTGAATTGAAGTGTCAAAACATGCTATTTTAACATTAGTGTATTAAAATATTTATTTGCCCATTTTAAGAAATTTTTCATGTTAAAGTGGTCTTTATATAAAATGCAAAGTTTGGATTTAAAAACTCCATCACATACACAAACTCAAACCCAAAAAACAGAACCCCATAACAAAACCAGATACCCAGATATTACTTTAAATGGTTGGGAAATCAAGAAGAAAGATGAGAAAGTTGGATTTTCGGAAACACCTACATGACTTGGGAGCAGAGGTCTCATGTAAAGACACATGATTTTATCTATCAAAGTGTCTTGCCCGAAGTTATTCAACAGATCAGTGACATAGCAGGAGGACCTTTGATATGAGTGCATATTTAGTTTCATAATTTCTTTTTCATTCATCTGACCGACTGTGTCCCAATGTTCCTCTCCACCAGCTTGGTCCTTATTCAGGGAAATTCCAGTTTATTTAATGTTTCTGTATAACCCAGTTGCCATCCACTGCAAACACATCACAGGCCACAGACTCCATACACCTGACCTGGCATTTACTGCAGCCCACAGAATCTTAGTGCAATCCATAAAGGACATTTGGCATTGCTCTGCCTTGCCAAATCCACCTCAGGGTTAAGCTTCATATGTTCTCTTTTGCATCAGTTCCTTTAAAGATGGTGCTTTCTTTAATGAGCTGTCAGAGCTGAGCATTTCTCTGCCGTTAAATGGTCCCACGCTTCCCCTGGATTTATTCATGCTCATAATGAGGGAACAGAGCACTGTCCCCGTCTGCAAGCTGGGAGTTAGTGGCAGGTGAGGTGCATGGGAAGCTGGGAGTGTCAGAGGCATCAGGTCACCCTGAATGTGGCCATTTAATGCAGACTCAGGAAGGTGAGGGTTTGTCACACCAGGCTGAGCTGATGACCCCTCATGAACTGCTGGCAACATTTAGTTCCTGATTTTTAGGTAAAAGGAAAGGAAAAAAATACAAAGGAGTTTCACATGTTGAGTTCCCATATTAAGTTAATGTTTCTTTCATCCTTGTCCAAGGATGGGGGGGAAAGAGATTTTTTTGTTTTATTCTTCTCTGGTTACTTTTATTGTCTCACTGGGGATGAGACACAGTTTTCACAGAATCATCACAGAATCACAGGAAGGTTTGGGTTGGAAAGGATCTTAAAGAACATCAATTTCCACCCTCCTGCCATGGACAGGGACACCTTCCACTATCCCAGGTTGCTCCAAGCCCTGTCCAACCTGGCCTTGCACACTTTCAGGAATGAGGAATCCAAAAACAAGCTTTTAATTGTCCATCGGAACTCTTTTTTTTTAAAGGTACATAAAGAAAAAAAGAATCCCTGACAGTTGCTTTTCAATATGCAACAACATTTTATGAAATATTCTGATAATACCTTCCATGAGGATTTAAATAGGATTTCTCTGACAAGTCAGCATTTTAAGGAGAAGGTGGCTTTTGATATCGAGGTTTGTTTATATTTCAGGAAAGAGAGAACCAGCTCTAATCACACTTTATCTGCTTCTCCTTTTTAAGCTGCTGTCTTTTGGGTAGAGAGATCATTTTTTTACAAAGAGTTTTTACAGCAGACCCACTAGGCATTATTAGAATCAAACTGATGATATTCCTCCTTAGGGCTAAAGAAATGGAGATAAGAGAAGTAAATACAATATTCAAGGTAATTTTTAATAAAACTGAAAAAGAAAAAAGTCTGTTCTTTTTCAAATTTAGATGATTCTCTTGATCCTGAGAATAAATGCAACAATTTGCCAACCAAACTAATTTTCCAAAGCAGACGGGGTAGAACCAGTAATTTTATAATAGGATGAGTTTGCAGGTTTAACCACAAAGAAATAGCCATTTCCTTTTCCTGCAGAAGTTGATATGAAAAGAGGGTAGATAACATGAATAATTATGATGGCTTGAAGAATAGGTTTTGTAACTGCTTCAGAGTGAAGATTAGCTTTTTTTGCGTAGATGGACATTTTCATAGTAGGTGTTTAGGGAAGGGGCTTGAATGATAAAAAGCATTTTTATTTCATTTTATTTATTTATTTGTTATTTTATTATATTTTATAATAGATTTTTTTTTCTTTTTGCCCAACAGCGCACTACATATATATACAAGTATGCCCATGTATCTATGAAACTCAAAACCAGTAATAATTCTGTCTGCTCAATTGCTTTAATCCAAGGACATAGTGAAGTTCCTGATCTGTCTGGTTGTTAACCAAGGTACAGGCCAAATTTTCAGAAGGCTAAATAAAACCATAAATCTTTGACCACTCTGAAACTTACTGGAAAAAAAAATAGAAATTCTAATGGTTCCAGGAATAGGTATGGATTAGTGTATTGAACTGTTTCATTTTAACAGATCCAAACTATTTCTTCTTGTCAGTCTTTCCTTTTACCATAAATTGCTTCAAAAGTCAAAACTGAAAATGTCTGTTGACCAAAAAAACCCACTTTTTAAAAATTTAGTAATGTCCAAATGGGTTGTTTTTGTACTTCTTGACATCCCTACTGTCCTCTTGTTTTTCTTTAATATTAAACTAGGTAATCCTTTTTTCCTGAGAAAAACCCGTGGATGCAACAAACAGCCAACCTCTTCCAAAGATTTCGTTGAAAATTTTCATCCCCTTTCTGTTTATTCTCTGCCCTGCTATACTAATGCCTTGCTGCCCTGTAATCCTGACACAGGCCCAGTTTTTCTCAGGATAGACACAAAGCCCATGGGAATCTGCACATGTTGGAGCTCCTGCAGCCTTTTAATCTGCAAGTGGCACCATTAACCCCAATAAAAGCATTCACAGGCATGTGCCACAGTGCCCACTGGCTAGGCCTTTGTTCCCAGTGCTCATCCTGATAACAGAAAAGGAAAACTTGGCTAACAACCTGACTTAAATGGGAGCCAGCATCAAATGTGAAACCCTTTCTCCCTCCAGTTTGGGATGTACATGCCAGGTGAGTGGCCTGAGCTCACAGCTTCACTTCTAAACCAGCTGTGAGAGGGAGAGCTGCCTCCTGAGGGCCCTGAACCTGCTCCCTTCTGTCCCTGTGTCCCTTGTGACTGCAGAGAACAACCTGGATCATGGAATCATGGAATGGTTTGGGTTTGCACAGACACTAAAGACCATCCAGCTCTAACCCCCTGCCATGGGTGGGGACACCTTCCACTATCCCACGTTGTTCCCATCCAACCTGGCCTTGGACGTTTCCAGGAACGGGGCAGCCACAGCTTCTCTGAGCAACATGTGCCAGGGCCTCAGCACCCTCACAGGGAGCAATTTCTTAACATCCAGGAATGTTTGATACATTTAACTTCTGCCTAGCTAAGGCTGAAAGGATGAATCCTGCATTATTTCTTTATCCTAGTTTGAATCTGAACTCAAGCTTAGAGTTCTTCCAGTGACACCCACAGGCTTTGCCTTGCATCTTTTCACCACAGCCACCATGAAAACAAAAGATCAACACTCAAACCCTTTCTTTATTTCCCACTGTCACTTCAGATGCAGCTTTCCCCTTATAAGAAGAGGAAATGCCAAAAGTGTCACAGTAAATGCAATTACCAGCGTCTGGTTAATGTTTGGGGCTTGAGCCTTTTTGTCTGTTTGTTTTCTTCTTTCAGCTCTCGCATTTAGTGCTCCAGAGAAAGCTCAACGTATTTAAAAAACCATGAGTGAGACAGTCCCACAGAAGGAGCTGCTGTGACAATAAAGCAGAAGTTAAGTGACACCAAAGTCCCCTTGTCTGCCAGGCACATGCACACCCGGAGTCCCATCTGCTGGGTCCCGATAACTCATTTGCACGGGGCACGACGAATGGCTCGGCTCGGAGCAGGCGGAATCAGCTGCAGCACACGTGCCTCTTGCTCTCTAATTCTTTATTGTTATTCCCTGAACTCCGGTGGCCCCAAGCAGCAGGAGACAGGGACACATGTAACAGCTCTCACCCTCTGGCCCAGATACCAACCCCCTTTCTTTCTTTCTTTCTTTTTTCTTTTTTTTTTTTTTTTTGCATGTGTGTGTTAGGCTACAAACACTTCCCAGGACTCTCATTCACTACGGCAGAGCTGTTCCGAGAATTTGGCTGACACTCACATGGAGCTCGTTTTCTGTTCCTTTCAGCAATGCCACTGCTCAGGAGGGTGAAATACTCACAGCACATCCAGCTTTTCAGTGAATAAACCTCAAGCAAAATTCCACCAGGAAAAAAAAAAAAGAAAATAAAGGGGAGAAGTCCAGCAAATCCATCTTTGTATCAGAGCAGCAGCAATCGGGAGCCAAGCAGGAATTTCTTCCCAAGTAACAAGGAGGTACTGCCCACACTTGGCTTAGCTGGGCAGTGATTTACATACATAACTCTCCGTGAAGAAGAGGTATCCGCTCTCTTTGACCTCAGTAAATCAAAAGCAGACAGGTCACAACTTTAACTTATTTCTTTGGATACCAGTCCACCGACACACAGAACTGTACGAAGCACATGCATAATACATAACCCGGCTCTGGTGCCGACCATCTGACTTCTTTTAACCCCCCTGGTTTTTGTATTTTAATGGTGCTGAATTCAGACCTGTAGTTTTGGGTTCTTTTCGTGTCCGTTGAATATATTTGGCCAGAGTTTGCTCTCTGCCTTTCCAATGAGGTCAGTAAGTAACTCAGTGTTTACACAGATGTTTCACAGAGTAGAATCTGTTGTTAATACGTAAATTGGATACGTGTGTCTGCCACCAAGTGTATATATTTATAGCTGGATAGTTGCAGGTATATAGAGATATATGGATCTGCAGATAGATAGATAGATAGATAGATAGATAATATGCATATAAAGAAACAAAAATGCACAGATTTATGTGTAAGGTTTGAAGTACTGTATAGGGACTACATGTAAGATATTAGAAATTACATAGGTATATATCTACCCCATAGGTATACAGAGATATATATACACATATATACATATATTGGAAGACATCCACACACATGGTTACTGTTATTTACTGTCTATCATCATATGGTGATGAGATATTGCTTCTCTTCAAATAGGTGTAAATATCCTTCTTCAGCTCCAGGCTTCTGATTTAGCAGGGAAGAGAGATGGTTTTGGTGTCAGCATTAAGAGTCTGCTTTCTTGTCTGCCTGAAGTCAAGTGCAGGCCTGCACCACGCAAATTTCATTGCTTCTTCAAATTATTTTTGAATAATAAGAACTATTGTGGTTATTATTATTATTATTATTATTATTATTATTATTACAGGCTTTTTGCAACTGGAGCACCTTGAAGGTGAAGGAGCAGTGATGAGACTGAATACATCATGTCTTACCTTTGCAATTTGATGGTTTTGAAAAGCCTGAAAGAAAAAACAAATACTTTTTTTTTTTTTTTAACACAAATTGTTCAGGCTTTGCCCCTTTAAGGAATCAGAAAGTCCTGAACTGGAAGGAACTCACAAGGATCATTGAGTTCCACTTCTGGCCCTGCACAGGACAACCCCAACAATCCCATTGTGTGGCTGAGAGAGTTGTGCAAATACTCCTGAAGTTTGGGCAGCCTTGAGGCAGTGACCATTCCCTGTTCAGTTTTGGGTTGACCCTGGAATCTCCAGCCCCAAACTGCAGATATTTAAGAGAAATTGTGTTCAAAGTATGAGAGGGGTAGAGTCACCACACATCCCTGTGAAATGTAATTACCCCTCAACTTAGTGGAATAAGAGGATAAAATTAAATACTTTATCCTCATATTTTTGCACAGAAATGTTAATCACAGAATCACAGAATGGTTTGGGTTGGAAGGGACCCTAAGGATCATCTAGCTCCAAACCCCTGGCATGGGCAGGGATACTTCTGAAGAGAGATATATATCAGGGCTGTGTCTGTGCTAGCAGGTAAGTGAGGATCTCATTTCACCTTTCATGTCCTCCTGCAAACTGCTTTTACTGCTTTCCCCCTCACTCTGCCTCACTCCTCTCCCCCAAAAGACCCCACATCTTGTCTGTATAGCCCCTGGCCCTTTCAATCCCACAGTGACCTGTATCAAGAAAGTCCTTCAAGGTACATCCCACCTCACACTCCCAAGAGAGGTTCACTGCTAATAAACCAGCTGCAGTCACCAATTAAATCTTCAGCCAATATCTCCACTGGGTTTTTATAAAGATGTGCTAAAGAAGTGTTTCCTCCTCCAAACATCACAGAAGAGCTCTGTTCTTGTTTTTACCCTGCTAACTCAGAAGTGCAGAGGGAAGGAAAGTTTTGATACTGGGGATGACATTTTCAGCACAGAGGCCTTTGCTCCCAGCCCTTGCTCCCAGCATTGTTTCTCTGTTGTATGAAATAACCGTTTAATGCAAAATAAAGAATCCTTTGAACAGGGGCAGGAGCCCACACCCACCTCATGTGATAAACTCATGAGTCACATTGCTTCTTGCTCTTGCTCTCGCCATCCCAGGGAACAGTTCACCCTTCCCTGCACAGAAGCAGTTTGAAATTCCCATCCTTGCTCACTGCCACGGAGCTGTAACAAGCCCAGTGCGGGTGGATGATGCTGAATTGATCGCAGAGCTAAAACTGATGCTTGCCTGGCTGCACGTGGCCTCCTGACCTAATTCTGCTTGTGATTTGCAGGCAGGATGTGCTTCTCGCTCCTCGCCCATACCCTGCCTGCCTGGAGGAAGACTGATTTCCCTAAGCTGAATCTAACCAGGAAAAAAAAAGAAAACAACCAAAAAAACTGCGTGGGAGAGACAAATGTAACCTCTCCCAGAAAAGGATGGATCTTCTGGCATCTCTGAATGTTGTTTATTATACAGGCCATGGAATTAAGCATCCTCAAAGCCATGAAATAAAGCTTGTTTGGGTGAAAATAGTAAATAAAGGTTTAAAGGAAAGGGGGGAGTATCTTTAATATTTAAAGACCAGACAGGAGGTAGAATAAATGAGAAAACTGTTTGCAGGGAGGGGGAACAAGTAGATGGGAAATAGCCCATATCAATACACCACCAATGGTTCTAAGGGCAATCATGATTATTTGAGCTTTTCAAGGGCAAAATAAATAACCCAATCAATTTTTTGTAAACAAAAAATTGGTAAAATGTGGCTGTTACTTACATAGAGGTAGGAAGGGAGCATAACCCCACATATTTCACATGACTACAAGAGTCTCCACCATTCCTTCATCCTTAGCTGAATTTCAGTTTTGATCCTTGGCTCAGGGATAATAGAGTAGAACAGAAAGGATGTTAACAGAGCTAACAAACACTACTATAATTAATAAAAGGATAAAAACTGGTGTATAAATAAATGAAGTAAATCAAACACATATATTTGTCTTTTATTTTTGAAGAAATAATTGAAATGAGACTTTCTAACAGGTTTTAAAGGGAAAACTGTTAAAATAACAAAAGAAAGCATTTTACATGTAATTAATCTGTGGCATTTGATGTCACTTTTTACTTGTGCAGCAAAATACCTCTGCATATGTAGGGCTAATTTATGGATGACCCATCCCTGGAAGTGTCCAAGGCCAGGTTGGATGGGGCCTGGAGCCCCCTGGTCCAGTGGAAGGTGTCTCTGCCCAGGACAGGGGGTTGGAATGAGATGAACTTCAAGGTCCCTTCCAATCCAACTCATCCTGTAATTCTGTGTTTCAATGATAAACTTCACTCCCATAAACACTGCTTATGTCAAACTACGCTTGAAGCGATTCCAACAGCTCATAATCAGTTTCATTCACCAGTCATTAGATTATTTGCATGAATTCTTAATATTTTCCTGGATTTCACAATTCTTTTTTTTCCTCTTTCTTTCCTTTTTTTTTTTTTTTTCTATGTACCCACAGTATTAAAATTGCACACATCTTCAACTTCAGCTTGCAAATTTTGTTTAAAAAATGTCACTTATGTGTTGTTCAGGATGAAATAATGCTGTGTGATGGTGTTCAAACTAGGCCTTCTGTGGCATCTCCTTCATTAAAGGCCTTTACAAACAGGTTAGAGGATGAGCTCTGAGAAACAACACAGGTAGAGTTGATCCTGCCCTAGGGCTGGGCCATGGAAGATGTGACCTCTTGAGGTCCCTTCCAGCCTTAGGAGTCCATGTTTCATTATTCTGATACAGCAAATTGCTGTGCCCCATTAAAATGACATAACACACATTTCTGGAGGTCCCGAGAGAGCTCATTAGAGTGAGGTGAGATTTTGGTTTAACCCTCTTTATTTTTTTTCCAGTTTAGAAACCAACCAAAAAATAGCATGTGACCAACAATCTAGAAACACAGATACAAACTAACATCCCATAGCTGTTGTAGGAGATTCATCTTAAAATCATCCACTTTGCCATCTCCTTCTGAAACATCTTACACTGACTCCAGTTAGAATCTGGTCATGGGAGAAGATGATGCTGTGTGAGTTTCTAACTGTGATTAGAGTTTTGCTTCTGTATTCCCCATTTCTGAAAACCTGTAAGAGTTCATAGCCTAAACTACCTGTTAATCTTCAAGTGGGCCAGGCCAGGTTATCAGACTCTGAGTATTTACTCTTCCTAGAACGTCTCTAGCAAAGTGTTTGGAGAGATGATCTTTGAGAAGCCACAGAGAAATGGGGTGAGCTGGGGTTGCCATGGGGGTAGAAGATTAAGTGGAGGGAGTTTGTGAGTCCACCAGAAACGGTGCAGACTGGGGAAGCAAGTGCCATTAATGAAGTTCTACTATAATTGCACCCTTAGAAGGCAAAAATAGAAATGTTTTATTATATTCACTCACTGGTTTTAGTACTGGCCAGAGGTAGAAATGAACTTTGAATGTAAGAGCTGACTGAGTTTAGTTTGGAGTATAGAGATGATCATATTTTATAAACTTTATTTTTTTTTCCTAGACACTGATAAAAACTATAGAGAGCAGATCTCCAGCACTCCTTTGTACAACTAATAACAAGACCAAGGCACACAGATTAAGGAATTCTCAAAAACAGAGAAAACAATCCAGACTGCCTGGACATGCACTGAGGTTCATTGCTGCAGGCACTCACTGCTAAGAGGTTATAGGGGACAAAATCTGAATTGATCATTCCTGAATTTGTCAGTTTGTAGCCAAACTCAAAGGGAAAGAGCAGTGACTCTGTGACTGGGAAAGTAAAACTGCTCATTAATACTTTGGGTGGGTAATGAAAAATTCAGACATTGGAACAGTCTGCCCAGGGTAGAGTCACCATCTCTGAGTGTTCAAAAATGTGTGGATGTGGCATTTGGGGACATGGGTTAGGGGTGGCTTTGGCAGTGCTGGGTGAGTGGTTGGACTTGATAATTTAGAGACCTTTTCCAACCTTAAAAATTCTATGATTCTAAATATTCAAAAGATTCTGCCTAATTTAAACCACCATACACATGTATACACACACGTAATATTTGTTTTGTTTCTCAAATCAAGCTCAGATCAACTCACTGTTACCAGGCATAGATGATGCTAAATTGCACCATTTTCCTGCAGCTAATGGGACTGTTTGTCATCCTAAACTTCTTACCAGCAGCCTCAGGCATGGCTAACCAGTAAGGAGATAGCTATTTCCCTCCCTCTTCCTTTATACATTTAAACAAATAAAAGTTTAAATTACAGAATCCAGAGTGGCTTTTCCCTCACCTCCAGACTTCTATCTGCCTTCCCTCCCCCCCTATATTTTTCCCTATTGCTCTCTAATTTAAATGTGATATTATAGGCCAACTTGCATCTCTTCAGGTGGTAATACCCTGCACCTTTGGGAATCAAGGACTCCTTGTGGAAAAATGGTGGAGGTAAATCAGAGGATTTCACTTCCTTCTAGTAGGTTTACTTTCACTGTGCAAGGACTGCAAGTCCACCACAGAAATTCCAGGAGCCCACCAGAAGGTGCCAAACATTCAATTCTAGAGCTTTTCTTCCCACAACCCTTTGACATCACAGGATCATTCCTGGGTATGAAGCCTCAGCACACCCTGGCCTCCCACCCCTTCCTGGGATTTCTGTTCTCTGCTCTGCAAAATCAGTCATTCCTTTGTTCAGCAACAGATGGGACCCTGTAGCCAGTTTCAATCCCTCCATGACACATGGAAACTAAAGGTGAAAAATGATTCAGGCTGAAGTGGCTAAAACTCGACATTTCTAGCTAAACTTCCAAATGAGACTCAGAAGAACCATGATCTCAGGCAAGATGGAGATCCCAGACCCAAGAACCAAAATCATTTTTCTTGCTGGTACAGAGGAAAGACTCAGCTCTTTTCATTGTGTCTTCATTGCTTGTCCCACTGCCTGAGATAGGCTAAAAACCCAAATCACATCTGCCAGAGCCCTCTGAGCAGCTTTGACTTCACCCTTTGATTAAAATATTAAAACATGTTAAAATGTTGCTTCCCTTGTGAACAATGTACCTGGTACTTAACGGGAAGGGAAGGGCGATATGTAGGGGGAAACTTGGACAAAAGGTATTTGATAGATTATGAATTTTTCCACCACAAATATCTCCTATTATCTTCTACCAATTTTAATACAGTGAAGAGGCCACCTGTAAATGAGAAGCAATCGCAAGTGATCCCAGAAGACCTGAAATCCTCAGATACATTAATAATCCTGCATGAAACTCGTTTCTTTCAGCAGTGACTGCAAGATCAGACCCCAAATTAATGAAATTGTAAAGACAAAATGAGAAATGGAGGAGTTGAAGAACGTAAGCCAGAACAGAAGGATATTACATTTAGGTGATATGTGAAATGAAGTAAGAGGGTATCTGAGAAGAAAGAGAAAGGTTCTATCACAAGTAGAGAAACTAAGGGAAAGAAAAAGTCAAAGTGAGGATAGGGAGAAACTAGACAGGAAGAAAAAAAAAAAAAAGATTTTCTCTGTTTCTAAATCCACTTCATTTTATTTGGTCTCAATTTCATTTGGCAGAAGGACTTCTGTTTTCCATTGGTGTAAAGGTATGCAGTGAAAGCTGGGAGATTCATTCCACCTCATTACAAGCACAATTAGGCACCTCTCTCATATTACCTCATATTTTATAGAGTCATGGGCCATTCTTGGCAGAGTTTATGCCATTCAGACCATACAATTAGAAATATGTCATTTGAATAATGGAGACTCAAAGTTACCTTCTAAACATCTCCCATCATTTTGGAATAAGAATTCATGAGAATTCTAATTTCTCTTTGTAATATTATCCAGAACCTATTTTTGTTTTCTTATCAAAGCTATTTAAAATCATGAACTTCACTGTGTGATAATTTACTTCATAACACTTTTATTTCTCCTTTAAGGTTTTTATTATTAATGAGAATGCATTTTTTATAGCACAGAATGCTGATATCTTTACTTATAAAGACAGTAGGAAAGTGTCATTTGATCATCTAATGACCTCTGGTGGATGAATCTAATTGACTCACAAACACATAATGTTTCACACTGGCTTTAACTTGTATTGATTGCAATCCTGCGGGGCTGTGCAGCTTCTGCAGGCTGCAGAAATATCCAGCCTCTAAAAATAATCCCATCCCAGCCCAGGAAGAAATGTCACAAGTCTCAAGCGTCTCATGAGCTAAAACCATAAAAACCTCTGATATTACCCATTGGGTCTAACTTTGTCCAATTTTCCTCTTGTGATGGTGTGAGAAATGGTTTTAAACCGAAAAAAATGGTTGAGATTAGATATGAGGAAAGAATTCTTCCCTGTGAGGGTGGGGAGGCCCTGGCACAGGTTTCCCAGAGAAGCTGTAGCTGCCCCTGGATCCCTGAAAGTGTCCAAGGCCAGGCTGGATGGGACTTGGAGCAACCTGGGGTAGTGGAAGGTGTCCCTGCACATGGCAGGGAATGGAACTGGATGAGCTTTCAGCTCCCTTCAAACCCAAACCATTCCACAATTTTGTGATCCTAAGGTTCCTTCTTTTGTGCATTTCACAGCAGACAAGGCAGATGTTCCTCTTTTCCTCCCATGCACACCTGTCTAGACACACACTGTATCCATCCTTCCTTCCTTCCTTCCTTCCTTCCTTCCTTCCTTCCTTCCTTCCTTCCTTCCTTCCTTCCTTCCTTCCTTCCTCCCTCCCTCCCTCCCTCCCTCCCTCCCTTCATCCCTCCATCCCTTGTTTGTCGTCTTCTTTTAATTCTGTCTTTGGTTAAAGCTCAAACAAACTGAAATACCAATACAAAATGTATCTGATCACAAATACACCTATTGATGTGTACTAGTTACACCATGGGATAATGAGGAAACCCAGGAAAGATATCCTTGCAAAACTACACTATGGAATGAGTAAGTACTTATCACTACTGAACAGGAGACAAAGGAATGGAAAGAAGCGTAAGGGAAGTAGAAAATTCTTTCCAGTTACACTTTGTTTGCTAAACATTTCAGGAGGCTGTAGAAGCTTTTTGATCTTCTCAGGTATTGCTAAGTATTCCTTAAAAGCAGAGGTATTAAAAAAAAGTAAAAAAGTAAAACTGTAGACCTACTTTGCATTTATAGCCAGATTCCCTTATTTCATTCAGTCTGTCTGAGACTTCCTTTAAAGGGCTATAAAAATACATCACCTATTTTAATGTGGGTTTATTTTTAGCTGCTAAAACATACAAAGTGAGACTATACTCAGCTGCTCCACTAGTCATGTTTTATTAATATTTCCTCCCTTCTATGTTTCCACCAAACAGGTGTTGTTACCTGGACATGAGTTGTGCTCACAGGGGCTGTTGTGAGGGTGCAGATACTGGGTGTGTTTGCTGCTGGTGGCCTGACCTAGAGGGGTGACAGCACAGATGGGTCTGAGCAGCTTCTAGTACCTTCTAGAGAGGTTCTTCACATACTGCAGAGACCTTTTTGTCAGGACTCCACATCCAAACACCTTGTAGATTAACCTGAAGGGTGCTCATTCTCCCAGCTCAGCCATTAAAGGTGTTGGATGTGAATTCCACCTCTCCTGAATCCCCAGAGTATCAGTTATCAGACTGAACAGTGAATTTACTCTCCCTGTGCTGCACTCTCCCCTTGCAGCCTGTGTTTTCTGTAGCCATTCTACAAAACGAAATTCATTCCGGCTCTGTCTCCACACAGACAGACATCCTGCAAGGAGCAAATCCTTCCCTCATCTAAATTGCTCATCTCCCCCTCGCCTCTGTTCCTTGTTTTTATTCCTGCACGCAACCCTGGCACCAGCAAAAGGCTCTCTTGGACAGAAAACAAAATCCTTTAACAATTCCACCAACGTAGAAGCCTCGCTGGGGAGGAAATGGGAAACCTCTTCCCCTTCACTCTTGCTACCAGCAGCTGAATCAATGGGGGTCATTATATTCCTTGCCCAAGATGTCAAGGGGTCAGGAAAGAGCAGCTTTGTTGAAGAGCTGCTCCAGCCTTTTTATGGATTTGAGCAATGAAAACAGAGCTGGATTGTGAGAACCCATGTGAGATTATTTAAGGCAAGATAAAGTCATTTTGATCATTGCTATTGCAAGTGGGCTTTGGATCAAGAAGGGCATCCCTCTAGTTAGAGCTCTGGAGAGGATTAGTGCTGAGCAGGGCAGGAGGAGGGAGCAGGACACAGGCTAAGACAGCTGCCACAGCTCTGGGTGATGAAAACTCACCTCCAGGGCTGGACACGGATCACCAGGTGATCCCATTTGGATTCCCCAAACAGTGTTCTCACACAAAAGGATGAGATTAATGGGACTGAGAGACTTAAAATTAAGCTTTGATGAACTCCAGGAAGCTTCTGACTCGTCCTGGGGAAATGGTGATCCCTTAGGCCAGGGCAATCACTCTCAGGGCATTAGGAGAGGAAGCCATGGTTCCTCTTGTTCCTTTAACTCCCTAACTCGGTCTCCCAGGCTAAGGCATCAGCTACTTCTGCAGCACAGGACCAGACAAATAAATCACTAGGCTTGAGTTGTCCAGGATTGAGTTGTCAATACTGATTCAGTTTTTCTCTCCTTCCTCCCTCCCTCCAACCCTCTCTCCAATCCTCCATCCCTTCGTCCCTTCCTCCCTCCATCCCTTGTTTCTCATCTTCTTTAAATTCTGTCTTTGGTTAAAGCTCAAACCAACTGAAATGCCAAGCTGGAAAAATGACTTCTTAAAAAGAGGAGATATTTTTCCACCCCCTTTCTTTTTAGAAGCCTCAGAGCTGGACATTTAGTACATTTTTTGGGTTTCTACAATTGGAGCTAGAAAGGTAAGCATGTTGGAAACAATCTTCCCAAGAATAGCTCCAGTTTGAGTCATTGGCATTTTACAATAATAATAAAAATGAAAAACATTTCCTCAATAATTCCAAGCTTCCTCTCATTTGGATTACTTTAACTTGCCTCCAAAGTTTGTGGGAAGTTACATGATCTTATGAGAATATATTTGGGCTTACCAGTGCTCGAGTTTTTCTCTTCATCTGGAAAACAGGTGAATTTGCTCTCATAACTCTTCTCTATGGAGGATGCAGAGGAAGGCATGCCTGGATTCACCCTCTATTTCTTTCAGTATCAAACATCAACAAACCTTGTTTGTGCCTCTTCTCTCTTTATTTACCACACTCTGAGTTTTAGGTTTCCCTTTAATGTGTCCCACTAAGATGCCCAAAATCTGGGATTGATTACAACCAAACCCAGGACAGCAGGAAGGCTGCACCATCCTCCTTGGACACAGAGCAGCAGCTTGGCCCAAGCAGAATTTGGGAGTGTGACCACAACCTGTGGCAGATGCCAGGCAAAGCGTGGAGAGGCACACTTGTTTTCAGTTCCTGCCATTTAGCTGAGAAATGGGAATTTCTTTAGCCATGGCAGACCTAGTCCTGTGTCAAATCCCTGTGTCAACATGAGCTTGAATATCTTTAAGAGATCTGAGACATTTTCTACATTACTTAGAGAAAGTTCTGATTTTATTAAAGTGCTAAACTCATGGGGGAGGTAACAAATTATGATGGTCTTTGTTTGTTGGTTGATGACATCTTTCCACTATTCAGTTTTCTAAAAGGAAGATTGCACAGTGGTTATAAGTACTTAAAATTCTTTGGGAGCACTGGACAGATTTTTTTTTTTTTCTCCAAGATATTCAAGCACCCAAACCCAGAAGTTAGGCACTGAGGTACTTCTGAAAATCCCATTAGATCCCTAATTTGTATCTTTAGGCATCCCATTGCCTTTAAAAGTGTTGTCCCTGGTGCCAGTGAGAACTGGAGCTTTTGCATATCAGGCTCTGGTGCACAAAACATGAAAAAGTTACAGGGATTTTTACTGAAGGGATAAAACCTATAAAAGTTGAAAGATATCAGCTGTCAATTTAATCTCAAATCACATAAAAAAGCCCACAGTCACTGGTCTTCTGTTTCTTTGTTTCACTTTCCAAAATTCCTGTAATTATATGCAACTACTTCTTATGGTGGAAATTGGTTCTCCTAGACAAAGAATCTGAATTTTTTTTTCTCTTCACTGTACAAAATATGCAATTGGGAAAAAAAAAAGTGAGCAGTTGGAGTGTGGAGAAAAATGAGGCTACATCTGTAGGATTTTGTTCTGCTTTTAGTATCAAATCACCAAACCCATTACATTATTTATCCTACAGGCTTGTGCTGCAAACATTGAATACAATTCATACCCTAGGAAAAGAAATGTGTGCTTTTTAATTGCCTCTGATTTGAACAACCATTAATTTCATTAGTCCCTCATTTTATTTTATTTTTTTAACTTAATATGGGAAATCAAACCAGTTTATTTTAAAGCACAGCTATGAGCCACTGATTTTTTAAAATCCTAAAGAATGTGAATTGCACTATACATATGCCTATGCATATGCATATACCTACCCACACATAAACCAAAACTGTATAATTTATATTAGAAACGTGCATGTGCACACACAAACAGGAAAATATTTTCCTTCCTTTCACTGTAGAATCCAAACCTCAAAAAATGGGAGCTTGTATGAATCAAGAGCTTTCAAAAAATAAAACTCTGTGTTTAAAATATCTTGGGTTTGTCATAGGCTATAATTTTAACTACTGAGACATAAAATTAATCATTTTCTTGCAGTGATTTTTATTTGTTTTGGTCCTTTATTTCACCTGTGGAGAAACTCTGAGTACACAGAAGCTGAAAGGATAAGTTTCACTTCACATTTGGGGGATGTAGAGGGGAGACTCTTAAGCAGACCACACATTTCATTCACATTAAGTTCAGGTTTACCACAGTGAGAAAAACATCCCTTTGTGTAATGGTATTACGCCATGTGGTGTATTCAGAACCCTTAAATCTGTATTTAGGAACAAACAGGCAAGCTAGGAAATAAATTCTTTAATTTTTAGATAGGTTTGAGTGTCTTATTGGTGCGTAAAGGTGCTGGGCTGTTGCACTGTGGTTACATCTCCTTCATGTTACCTACAAGTTAACTTTAATCTGCATATATTTTGGATAAGATACAAGTATTCTCAGTCAGGGACACTGAAAAGAGAGGAATCGACAGCACTGGTCGTGACTGGGATTGATGACAACCAAATTATTTAGTTGCTCTCAGTCACTTCAAGGTTTGGTCCTTGCTGACAGCAGTTCTTAAGTGTTGTACCAAAATCTGCTCATTTCAGCTTTTCCCTTTGTGTTGGACTACTTCAGAATTTCCCTTCTTTGCAGAAGATTCTCCTCCTTTGAGATCCCCTGTAGCCAAAATATTAAATACCAGCAGTGCCTGTCAGAGCCAAACAATTCCTGTTGGGTTTGCAGTAAAGTCAGAAAAAAACCAAAAACAGGTGGAGTATTTTGGATGTTTTAGCCTGATTTCATCTCACTCAGATAATCCGACCCTCTCAGGATGTTTATTTTGTCTTCACACAACAGTGCATTTGTCCAGGATCTTAGGTGACGTGGAAACTCTTGGGAGGGTAAAAATAGGTTGTGCAGAGATGTGAGCTTTGTCCTCTGTCCTTCCAAAGGGTTAAATCCAAGGGGAAAAAAAAAAAAAAAAAAAAAAAAAAAAAAAAAAAGAGTGAGGGAGAGGAAGAGAAAAAAAATAAAAGGTTAGTGTTTTCTGTCCATTAAAGAGAGTATTCTGCTCTGAAACCGAATTGGTCATGCATTCTTCCCGCGTTTCCTGGCAGAGAGGAGAGTGACTGCAGCACCTGCCTCCCCTCCGCGCTCCATCCCGCCCGCCCTCGCCCCGCTGGATCTGTCACTTATTACCCCACCCGCCTGCAGGACCAAAGCAGCTTTGAGACGCCGATTTCCCTTAGTTAGCTCCATATGAAATTCCTCCTGGAGCATAGCTGGAAGTTGTTGGTCTCTCTCTCTCTCTTTTTTTTTTTTTTTTTTTTCCTTCTCTTTTTGAGTTTTTTTTTCCAGGACACAACTGCTCGTGCTGAGCAGAGGGTCTGGATAGCAGACAATTTGGATGGGGGTGAATGGACAATGCTCTGTCTCATTTTTCCCCCTCACATTTTCCCTCCAGCAAATGCCATCATCATTTGTAAAAAGAAATTTTTGCTTTTGCGGAAGAGAGACTTTCATACTTTAAAAAAAAAAAAAAATCCATTAAAAATTCTCCTCACTAATTTCTCTTTAACGTTTTGGATTAATCTGTTTTTCATGTTTCTTCCTCTTATTTACCTCCAGTCTTTATGCCTTAGCTCAGTCTTCGCATCTGGGCAGAAAAATGTTGACAAAATGATCCAATTTCTCATGCTGGAAAAGAAAATTCCACTGATTTGATCTCAGATTTAGGGTGGGAAAGAAGAAAGCTAATATCAAAAATTTCTGGAAAAAAATTTCACTTTTCACTAACTAAATGACAAGGATATTTTTTAAAAAGCAAATGATTTTCTACAAAGCAGATGTACAAAGAGCCTCTACCTCTAAATGAAAGTGTTTCTTTTCCTGTGCATTTCCTTACTGAATTTTTGGGACCTGAGAAAGATTTTTTAAAAGGGCAGGTGCTAAAGTAATTTCTAAAAAGGAATGTTTTATCTATAGTCCCTGAAGGTTGTTTTGGTTCGTTTTGGTGTGATGCAGAATCACTTTCTTGGGACCAAAGAATTTCCCCAGTGAATGGTCCAGGGCCTGAACTCTCTCAGAGCCCAAGAGGAGAAAAATGAAAAGTTTTGGTTGGCGGCAGGGTCCCATTTTTCCCATGTCACGACACTCTAGGAGAGTTTTTGGGGAAGCAGGTGGTGAGATCTGCAGGTGACATGGGATAGGTGATGTGGATTAGGTCACCTGGTTGCAGTCTACCACAAAACTAGACTGGCCTGAGTATTTCTCACTTCTTATTCCTGATGAAGTCACTCTCATCCTCCCTTCACCCCAGACTATGCTGATGGCAATAGGAGGAGATAAATCTGTCTCCTGGCAGAGACAGGTGAGGTTATGAATGTTTAAGGACCACTTGTGGAAAAGAAAAATACATGTCATTCCCTCTGAAGGATGACAAGTACATTGATCCACAGTCATGTAAAACTAAAAGGAAGGAACATGACATCCACAGTCATGTAAAAACTAAAAGGAAGAAACACATTTCATGTTAATACGGATGGCCCCTTTTATTTTGTTTTTTCTTAAAGAAAAAGGAAAAAAATATATATAAATAAAGGACATTTTGCAGTATAGAAAATACAACTGATTCCCTTAAGTATATCAGAAATTAAGCTTGCTTTTTTTTTCTTCATGTCTGAAAGAAGTAGTTTTGGAAAGTGCTGTAAAGTAAGACAATCTGGAGGTTAATAAATTTTCATTTCTAGAAAAAGATATACGAAAAGACAAATTTATCCCATTCTTATGATGTGTGTATCTCATTAGGGCTAACAAAATTCTTTGGAAACTCTTGGCTAAAAAGGGCTGGGGGAATATCGTGTGGTGTCCCAGTGGAAGAGGACTGAAGGTTTTCAACTGTTTGTTTGCCAGGAGAAACGGGGAAGCAGAAAGCTGGCTGCAGGTGGATCCCATTAACCCTGGAATAACACATGTCAACAAGCAGCAATTCTGGGAATTTTTAAATATCTACCCAGTCTCAGCTGCATTTTTTCATCCTGCCCTGAATTTGTGTGCTGAGGTTTTATCTCCTGGACAGTGTAAGAAACTAAGGAGACAGATTCTCTCTATATTCAGGTGCCACATTCTCTTCCACCACAATATTCCCAAGACTTTTTTCAGGCTCATATTGAGTGAAACAAAATAAAGAAGTTAAAACATTAACTTAAATTTTCCTCTTAACAGATGAGTCAAGAAGAACACATGATTGCATTGTCCTCTGGAATATCCATCTTCAGGGATTACCTGTGGCCTTCTATCTGTATTTTCTTGGCTGGTATTTTGTTTTCCCCAATGAGAGAGTGAGTGCACACACCCCACCAACCCCACCAATGCTATTGAATTTTTGTGTGCTCGAGGGGCACTTTCTCTGATGAGATCCAGTTGTGTCCATTTTGGTGCTGCCAAGCCCTTGGCAATCTGTTTAGATTAATGAAAGGTGCTCCTTGTAACCAAATCCCCTTTCCTGGGGGTAACCCATTCTCCACCTCCAGAACCATCCCCAGGAACACGCCGGGCTGCAAGATAGACAGTTCTTAAATAACTTCATCCTTGCTGCTCAGATTGATATCTATGAACAGATGTTAATTATAAGGAAAGCCATAGTTGAAATGCAGATGGTATAGAAAATGTCTATGCACATTCAATCTGTGTTGCTTTTTATAATACCCAAACACTGCTCCCATTGAAACGCTGGGTCTGTAGGAAAACGTCGCAAGGTTTTTAGCAGAACACCCCTACCCCCTTGTGGCATAATGGCATTTCTGGAATGGAAACGAAGCTGCATGAAAATTGCTTCCACTGGTCCTCTAAAGCACCTTAATCAGGTGAGGAAGGAATTCTGGAGAGCTTCTCCCTTCCCTGCTTACCCTGGGCCCTGCAGATCTCAGCCCAGCTATTCATTCAGTGCCCTACAGTGGGAGGTTAAAACTTTGCTAAAGAAATCAAAATAGACAAAAGCTAAAAGCTGGTGATTTTTTGGCTGATGTCCCCTCATTCATTTTCCTTTCTGCTGAGCTTTAAATGTCAGTCATTATTGCTGAACCAGTTCAGCTTTTGCCCATTATTTTGCAGGCCGTTACGGTGCATCCTGTTTCCAGGGCATGCCATGTGGTGGAAGGTTGGTTCAGGATGAATTCAGATGGCTGATATTTCCACACACAGCAAGGTCACAGTGAGCAGTAAAAGTCATCCCAAACAGATTTCAGCACAGATGCCCAAACTGGCCAGATTAGGCCACTCCTTCCTTATGCAATGGTGGGATCACTTTATCTGCTTGGAAGTGAACCATCACTATTATTCACTAATAGTTATATTAATAGGATAAACATTGTGGAGTAGAGATTCTATTAAACATGAACATGTATCTCAAACTCTGATCAGAAATTTTCTTTCTCTTGGCTATATATATTGAATGCAGAAACTCATGGAGGGAATGCTTTTTTTTTAGTTTGAAACCAGTTAGAGCCATTTTTATTTTGTCCACTACAAAGGGCTGAGTATGTCCATTTTCAAGGCTGAGCTTTCAATAGTGACAACTACTTTAGGACACCTTCATGTCTTGTTTCTGAATTTAAAGAGGTCAGTATTGACTTTCAGAGCAGTGTAAAACCATATTTCTTCAGGTGCAGGGGAAGCTGTGGATGGGCCCTTTGAACTTCTGGATGAGGTCACCCAAAACTTTCTAATTTTGTAGCTGGAGGGAAATGAGCTGTGCCATAAACCAGCACAGAGCTGGTAAGGCAGTGTGGGGAAAACAGCTTGGAGATGTGACCATAAGCATTCAAATGCTTTTCTACAATATTTCCTTAACAAAGAATTTGTGGCATTTGTCTTCAATGATTTTTCTTCTTTTTTAAAATTTTATTTAAGCATCACCTAATATGCATGTGGTACTACTAGGAATAAACTCAAATGACATTTAGACATTGGTCTAAAACAGGTTTTGAGTTAGGCGTCTTTCAAAAGCTTCCTGTCCAAAGCATCATGAAAACTCAGAGAACTTTTATACAAGAATCAGTTGTTTGGCTTTTCCAAACTGTCTTACCACCTCCATCGGTGGTATCACCGTGACTTCTGCTGTACTTGTGGAAGGATTTACTGGGTAGCTTCAAGTACACAAGTCCCTACAAAAAAACCCTTCAAAGAGTACACATCAATCCATAATCCCTGTTTGTTAAGATGCCTGGCCTTGCCCATCTGACTCCTGAGATTTTTCAGCTTGTCACTCTTCTCAAAACACCTTTCACCCCATTCAGATGACTTCCTCTCTCTGGTGTCCATTGCTCAGCATCTGAGCAGCCAGAACAGGTGCCACAGCCACCTGCTTGGAGCTGAGGTGGACAACCTTATTTCCTAAGGAAATAAATGAATGGTTAAAGGGAACAACCTGGAGCCACGCTTTGTTATTCTTTAAAACCTTATGAGGCAGCAGCACGACAGACAAAACCAATTGTTTAATTCATTTTTAGAAAGAGAAAAGGGTTAAATTCATGCAGTAATTTATTTGGATCTGGTTAACACGTCCCTGTTTCAAGCACTGAGCTGCACTACTACACAGCTGCTTCAGAGGTGACTGAATTGCCCTGATGGATGACTTGATATTTCAATATATTGGGTTAAAAAGCTTCCCATTTCTTTTAGTATGAAATATGAGAAGGTAAAGTGGCAGATTTTTCTCTGCTGCTTTATTCAGTAAACTGGTTCAGCAGCAAGGATGTAGGTAAATCAAATATTTCTAACATTGTTTGAGAACACGTCTCCCATTGATTTCAAAAACATCTCTAGGGATAGTTTCTTAAATTAAACTTAATGATAGCATGCATCAGTTAAGATCTATTAGATCCAGGAGATGATAACACTTATTAAAATGATGAGTTTCATGCTTGCACTGTTTATAAAGTTTAAACATAATTTTTCCAATTAACCTGCCCTCCTTCTTAGCAGCGTTGAAGCATTTAATAACGAAGATAATGAATGAGAAGTTCCTTTGAAGTAGTCACAGGAATGTTCCTATCAGTTATTCTGACATGTAAATAGCACCTCCTGTTCTTCTTCACTCTCTCTGTGACCCATAGCTTTGTCTCCTGGAGTGGTGAAAAAGCCATGAGAAGAGACACAAAGAGATTTCAGACAGTGCTCCTGCCTCTTTGTTTGTTGGGAAAGCTCTACCAAGCAACAGGACAAGAAGAAATTGCCTCAAGTTGCACCAGAGGAGGTTTAAATTGGATATTAAGAACAATTTTTTCACCAAAAGGATGGTCAGGCATTGGAAAAGGCTGCCTAGGGCAGTGATGGAGTTGCTGTCCCTGGGAGCATTTAAAAGCCACGTGGGTGGATGTGGTACTTGGGGACATGGTTTGATGGGAGCCATGGAGGCTTTGAGAGAACAGTTGGACTGGATGACCTTAAGGGGTTTTCCAACCCAAATAATTCTGTGAGGACAGGGTATGGAGGCAGGGACAGGGAGGTGGAACATGGTGAAGGTCTGATGCAGGTGTGGAGAAACCAGCAAGATCTATGGAAGAGGAATAGTTCATGAAAGACAAGGAGGAAGGAAGCAGAAGATATAGAGATAGCAGCAATGACATTTCCTTTGGGAAAGATGGCATTCTTCATGCTGGCTGACCACAGTTTCTTCTCTCTCCTTCCCTAAAAAGCCCAGTTTAGGCCACAGCTGGATAACAGGTACAGAGAAGGCAGACTTTACTGTAGTTCAGTGTATCACAATTACCTCCTTGCAGAATCAGAGCTGTGTCTTCAAGCAAAACAATATTCAAAAATTTTCTCATCCAATTCAGACATGGTGCGAAGGATGGCAACAAAGATGAATCTCAAGAGGAAAAAAGACTGAAGGACCTAAAATCAAGTCCTCCTTCAGCTGGATTAGATGATCATTGTACGTCACCTCTTCTCTCTTCTCTTCTCTTCTCTTCTCTTCTCTTCTCTTCTCTTTTCTCTGTAAAATATGTGATTACATATTAGCACTGTTGTGTTTTCTTTACAAATAAATATATGTGTGCTTTCCTTTTTAAAATATATATCAGTAAAGGAAAAAAAAAAATAGGCAGGATGGATGTGTCCAGCAAAGGCAAAGGAGGAGGAGGAGCTGAACAAAGCAGAGGAAAGTGGAGGAGCAGCAATAGAACCACATTGACAACAGGAAGAAAATTTGGGGTTTAGGAAGGTTGGGTTGTCCAGCAAGACATTTAACATGTTTTAGGAAGGACAAGGCTTCATTATTTGCCTGCACCCAGAAATGTGCCCCACACAGGTCATTCATATGCACTCAAGTTAAAAGATTTCAGATTGGAAGAGATGGGAAAAAAGGCCACTGCAGCTAATAAGGGGAAGGAAACTGACACATGGAAAGAGGCAACAAGAGCAGGACTGCATTAGTTTTGCAGAAAAGGCTTTGAAGGACTAACATCACAGAGGGGAGAAGAGAATAAGAGGCAAAATGGGAGAAAAGCTATTTAAACAAATAGACAAAGCTGGCAACTGCTTACAGACAAGCAAACAATCATTATAAGCTGAAAATTAAGTTCCCAACCAACAATGAAATGAAACTCTGGAAGAGCATTTCAGTAAGACCACTAGGACACAGCAAAAATCTGGATGAAGATCAGGGACCTGATAAAGATATAAAGGCACCATATGATCTGCCTGCGTGTGTTACAGAGTGAGCAAGATTCTAATCCCAGCAACCCATTCCAGTTCTAAGTTCCTTTTATTTACACTTCTTCTGTCCTGACAGACAAAACAGCAGCTTGTGAATATATATAATTTTATCAAAAGGAACCAAATGCATCAGTCAAAGGAACTAAATGCATGAGTCAAAGCTGCCCTGAAGTGGTTTTAACTTGAGCAACTAACTTTTGAAGGGCCCAGCTCTTCTCTTGTGGTTGTGGAATTCTTGCTGACATCCTTTGGAGGCCCATGTGTGGACAGATTGCTGAATATGAAGTGGAAATTGGCAGAATGGATCAGAGAGGAGAATATAGCCCTCAGCAAATTGCTTTGCATCTTGCTGACCTTGGCAAATGTACAGCTATTTTTCCCAAGTAAGATAAGATGCTTTTTAACCATCTTCTCCAGCAAAGAAGGCACAAAGATGGGAAGATGTCTTCAGAGACTTCCTAACTCCTCATTGCTAGCACATATTTGTAGAACATTTTTTATTGAAGACAAAACAGAAAACAAAATAAAAATAAATTCCATTCTTGACTCTGGGTGGCCTTGGGTAGGATATTCAGTGATTTAAATACTAGACAGGATGAACAGGGCCAGTTCTCTGCTAGCCCTGCTGGTCATCAGCTGGCAAGAACTGGTGGAGAACATGGCCAGAGATGAAAGCTGGGACAGCAGTGATTCAGTAAGGCTGCAGGATCTGGAAGAAAGCTGGGGAAGGTCATCCCAGAGTCAGAACAGTGGATTTCTGGAGAACAAATTATGTCAGTAAGAAGTGCTGTAGTCCCCTGCAAGCAGCCAGAGAAGAGGGAGATGCTGTGTGGAGTTGCCATACTTTTAAAGAAAATTCACCAAAGAGCTCTGGAATAAATGTTCTATGTGTGCAGGAAGAGCAAGAAATTCACCAGGGCTGCTTGGCTAATCAAGGAAACTTCTTGATCAGCTAAAATGCTAGAAGGGAGCACACACAAAGCAAAAATAAGGAAGAGAAACAAAGGAGGAGAATCAAAGCTCTGTTTGTGTTCTTAGGGATGAAAGGAAAAGACCAAAGCCCAGCTGGCACTAAAACAAAGAATAATAACAGAGAAGAGGGAATCCACAGGTGTGCCAGTGGCAGAAGAAAGTTCAGGGAAAATGCAAGTCCACTGCTGGATGCAGGAGAAAATCTGATTTGTTATCAGCAGAGTGGAAAAGGCTGAAGTGCAAAAGGCCTTCTTGGTATCAGTTTTCAGAAGCGTAGACTGCTCCAGACCTCTGGGTGTGTTGACACAGTTTGGCAGGGAGAGGGGCAGACAGGAGTGAAGAAGGAACAGACAAGGCACTACTCAGGAGAACTCATCAGGTAGAATACACTTGAGAATACTAAAAGTGTCAGCTGATGTGGCTGAGTGAGGCATGTGCCTATAATATATGAACAATTATAGGAGAAGATGTTGTTGACTGGAAAAGACTATTTTTTTCCAATCCTCAAGAAAGACACTAAGGAGGAGCTGAAGAGCTACAAGGCAGTCAGGGCAGTCTGTAGGTGAGCTCTTCTTCATGGGAAGGGAGGAATGGGAATGACTCCCAGGAAGGCCTGGGAATGATTCATTGATGCACCAGGGGAGGTTTAGACTGGACACTGGAAAACACATCTGTACCAAGAGAGAGGACAAACACTGGAACAGGCTTCCTGAAGAGCTGATTGATGCCTCAAACCTGTCAACATTTGGACAAGAGCCTTGACAACATGCTTTCATTTTTGGTCAGCCCTGATATGGTCAGGATGGATAATTATTGCAAGTTCCTTCCAACTTAAATATTCTGTTCTATTCTATTCTATTCTATTCTATTCTATTCTATTCTATTCTATTCTATTCTATTCTCTTTTATTCATCTGCTGAAGTAACTTCTGGGACATTATGTCCAGTCTGGGGCTCCTGTTCCAGTTGTACACAGAGAAATTAAATTATGAAGTATCAGTTATAAATGTATGAGTTATAGAATTATAAATTGTTATTTATAATTAAATTATAGATTATAAAGGGTTTAGAGAAAATTACCAACTAGAAGAATTTGCAGAGGCAGCTCTTATTTAGAATGGTAAAAAAGGGTCTAAAACCAACCCATACAGACTTGACAAGTAGCTTGACAAACACAACAGACTAAAACATTTCTCCATTGTCTATAGATAGAATAGTCAAGATGATGGATTGTAGTTTGGAAGGTTCAGACTGGATGTCAGGAAAAGGTTTTGCAGCACTGGAATTGGGGCCTGTAGACCTGATAGAAGTTCCACCCTCAGAGGATTTTAAGACTTGTTGTACAAAATACTGGCTGAATATAGTCTAGTGCTTGTGATAGTTGGTTCAGGTGGACCTCCAGACAACTCCTCCACCTTCTTCTCTGTGATTTCTGGGAACCCTCTGTCCACAGTTTCCGTGTCTCTAAAATGGTGATAATGATTTTGACCTCATTTAGAAAACAGTTATATAGATACTGAAAAAACAAGTGGAAGACCTTAATATTAAACTAACCAACTACATGTATCAATATTGCTAAATTCAATGTTATCTTTCAATTCAATATATACTTTTTTTTTTTTTAATATAAACCATATTTCCAATGAGAATGTTTCAGGATGACACTTGGAGACTCAGACTATGAGGATGCAGAACATGGTATTTTGGCAATTTCAGCAATTTCAACCCAAATTTTAAGTAGGAAATTTTAAGTAGCAAATTTTAAGTAGGAAATTTTTCCAAAATTTCAAAATGAGAGCAATTTAAAGAGGTTAATCCTAGGTTTCCTTTCCAGTCAGTCAGGAAAGAGATTCTACCAGAGTGTGATTCATCTGACCTATTTTAGGCACCTACTCTAAGCTGAGATGAATCACTTCTAGTGCCAATTGCTTTGCAATGACTATAAAAGGAGTCAAGGGTGACCAGCTCCTGTGGAGAAGCCTGCATTTAAATGCACATATCTTACCCAAATAGAAGCATTCTAACTCAACAATAATATGCATTTTCAGTTGGGTTAATGCTTTCAACAAAGTACTGCTGAGTTTTATGGGATATGATTCCTGATAGTTGCCTTGAAATCTCTGAATTCCGGACTTTGTGATGTTCCAAAAGCATTAATCATGAAATCAGCAAGATTTGGAAATGTCTCAGGTAATCACCATTCACACTCAATGTTACCAACTGAAGGAAAACAGGAATATAGGACAGGCATTTTGACCTTACTTTAGCAAAGAATTGGTTTCCAGAGGTCCTTTCCAATGTAGAGTACCCATTATTTCATTATTCTGTGATTAACCTTTCTGAATTTGGTTCACTTTGTTTGGTTTTGCTTTTACAAGTCATTTAAGCCTCCACAATATCTCAATGCAACAACTCATTCTATGTGATTAAGTTTTGGACAATGCAACCAAAAACCTTGAAAATGTTTTTTATAAAAAGTGAAACATTTTCTTTCTTTTAAATCTTCTATCTGATGACTTAATTGTACTTTTTCTCTTTCTGCTCACTATTGCACTGTGTCAAAAATGGCAAGGGTTATACAGAATATGTCAATATTGCTGGCACTGACTGTTACCAGGAAAGTTAATTGACAATAGTTTTCTAATCAAAAAATATGTCTTTTTTAAACTTTTGTTGGAATGTATTCATAAAAAATTGACAAAATCTCAAGAAACACCAGAACAATAATAACAATAAAGTAAGAAAAAATAATAACCCAAAATTGATTTGTATCAACCAGAAAAGTTTTATTTCATTTTCACTTTTGTTTTTACAGGATACACCATGGTTTTAACAGTTAGTTCCAAATGAAGCATGGAACTTTGCTTTAAAGGCTTTAGAACCAGAAGCAGCTGGCAATAAGAAACAGAATCGACAATTTTTGGAAATGAAAACTCTGTCAAAAGAAAAATATTCTTAGAGTAAGGAATTTGCACCGTATAATGAGGGGAAAAAAAAAAGAAGTCTAGAAATTCCCAGTCAGCAGTAGTTAGCTACAAAATGATCCAGCACATGCCATTAATAATTTGCTCCCTGCCAAATTTTCCATTTTAGATTGGTTCTAAATGCAGAAATAATAATAATGCAGAAAATATATTTTACAAAATATCTTAAAAAAAAATAAAATTCTTTTGCAATCAGAAACGGAGGAGCCAAATCCCTAATGAAGCTCTGATCACACCGAGCGGGGTCTCGGGAGAAGCGGAGAGCGGCTGAGCAGGGAGCTGCGCCGCAGCCAGCTACCGAGAAACCAAATTAACGCTAATTATACCGGGGGCTTGCTGCGGAGCCAGCAGTGTGACTTCACCCGGGGACGGAGGCAGCGGTTTTCACTAGGTGGCACAGTTCTGACACATTTACACATCATTACCCAGCGCTAATGTCACCTCGCGGGGCGCGGGGCCGGGGGAGCCAGGGGCTCTCCCAGCATCACTCAGCGATGTGTGATCTGTGAGTGGAAACCGCATCCCGGCTCCCGACCGGGCACCGCGTCCAAGCTGAGCTCTGTCAGCCGGCCTTGAAATCAGCAGCAAGGAGCTGAGTGTCTCGGAGAAATGGGGCTGGGATGTCGCAGCTGGGGAGGCACAGGGGGAAAAGGGGCGGGGGATTCGGAAAGGGCTGGCTGACTTTGTGGGTCCTCGGTCATCGTCCTAAAATGACAGAAGGGTTTGGGTTGGGAGATTAAAGATCATCTCATTCCAACCCTCTGCCTGAGAGTTCCAACCCTGCACTGAGAGCAGGGATGTCTTCTACTCGACCAGGCTGCTCCAAGGTCCACCCAGCCTGGGCTTGGACACCTCTAATGGTCAGCTTGGGTAAGGTGGCTGTTAGAATCAAAGAATCACTTAGGTTGGAAAAGATCTCTAAGGTCAGTGAGGGAAACCATCCCTCAACACTGCCAAGCCCATCACTAACCCATGTCCCCATGTGCCACATCTACACAGCTTTTGAAATCCCTCCAGGAACATTGACTCCGCCACTGACCTGGGCAGCCTCCTCCAATGCTTGACAATTCTTCCAGTGGAGGAATTATTCCTAATGTTCCATCTTTCCTGGCACAACCTGAGGCCATTTTCTCCTGTTCTGCTGCTCCTTTCTTGGGAGAAGATTGCCATGATATGCATGCTTGACAGGAGAAACATCAGCAGGTAAAGCAGGGACATAAAGAAGCAGTTTTGGCCTAGTCAGGAAATAAAAGAGAGTTCAGAACAGAACCAGGGGAATACCCCAGAATAATAGAATCATATCACAGAATCATAGAATCCCTGCAGGTCCCCTGAAAACTTGGAAACATCATTTTCTTTAGGTAGCAATAACCAGCCAAACTATGCACCTGTTCCCTCCACCTCTGATTCTCAAACTCATTTGTCAAAGTCAGCTTTTACACCTCAATCATCTCAGTACAACTAGTGAGGTGTGATTAGCTCCATTTGACCTGATCTGTCAATCTGCTGGTCAGTCTTAATGTAAAGGGATGGTATTTTAACATTTTATCAAAGGCTGATGAATGATTAATAGCAGGAATAAGTGTGCTTTGGATGTAAGGCTTCTGAATTATAAATGGTCATAAGTGCAGTAATAGAGGATATTAGAGAGGGTGGTGTGCCCAATATTTACCCACTGGGCATGGCAAAAATGGGCTAATCTTTATCAAAGATGATCTATTAATTAGCAATGACCCTTTACAAAAGATTTATACTTCAGCATGAAGGTATTTCTGCGTAAATATGTAGAATTAGGTTCTCTAGAATCCTCTTACAAAGCAAAGTACTGACAGTTGTGGACAACAATTTTTATTCCCAGCAGCAAGAAAGCCATTGTAGAGCTTTGGCTCTCAGTCAAGACTGCCTGCAACAACAGAAACTTTTCACTTTTTTTTTTTTTTTTCCAAGCTGTATTTTTGTTAAATAACTTTTCAGGAGATGACTGGTAGGTTTTAAGGGTCTGGTGCTTCCAAGCTGCCAACTTACATCTAAAGTTCCTCACAAACTAATGTCTTGCCCAGGGCTGTTATCCAATTAACAGGAATTTATACAGAAGGTTTGCCATGCAATGACTCTGCTCGAGGCCATTACATGGTATCCTAAGACCTCTAGACCTCAGGGTATGAATGGATAAAACTTTAGGTAGATTTTGATTCCAAATGTACCACCGTGTGTGGCCAGTTTAGGGGTTTGTGTTCCCCATACATGCAGTAGAGATGGTCAGATGCCTCCAAAAGGAAATCCAGAAGGAACATGTGCTTGTGCCAGAGGAGTTAACAGCAGGTTAAGTTGTGTTCTTCTCTAAAGGCCAGTTCAGGAATGCGTGCTAGAACTCGCCAACCTTTGCACTCAATGTGGAGACATTAATGAGCAAAGCTTGGGTTGGGCTTTTTTTGGTAAGGAGAACCCTCTGGTCAACTTCAGATTAACATCACTGCAATCACATCTCCTGTGAACATGCTGCAACCTGCACAGCCTGGAATAATCTCTCTAGAGAGTAAAATTCACTTATTTTATTGAAACTGGGCCAAAGAATGGCCAAAATGCAGTGCATTGTGGATGAAGTTCATCTGCCTACAGCTGAGCTTGTCTCAGACAGAACTCTGCACATCATCTGTGGAGAGGCATAATACTTCTGGGGTATGGTCATCTGCAGAAAAAGGGGTCACCTGCAGAAGAAAGGGTCATCTTAAGAAGAAAGACCAGAGAAGCAGCCACTTGTCTATAAAGGCAGTGTGGGCAACGAGCTCAAAAGCAGAAGTCTTCTCTAAAGGTAGATGGGAAGACATTTATGGAGAAAGACAGAGAGATGTGATAATGATCATTCATGTTCTCTTAGATAGATCCAAGAAAGCAAATAATTTGTGGGGCAGAACTAAAAGATTGTCCCCACCAGCTGGATGCTCTTACTGTGGCCTCATGTGTGGGCTGGGGCTGCCAGCCACAATTCACTCACATGGCCTCAAGCACCTCCACAGGTTCATATCTCCAGTGCTGCTTATTCAGAGTTTGACACTGAATGAGGTATTTTTTTAGCTCTGGGAGATGCATAATCACTTGATCAAATCACAGCTCAGGAACTGAGCTTGGAAAGAGAAATCTCAAAATTAATCCCCACCCTAAATCTCAGAAAGATTTTTTAATGAGAATTCATTATTAAGATTTAAATGTGTGCTTTGCATACATGACACTTGCCACTAACTACATGTGTATGTGCTTGCTCACGTGTGCAGGTATGCATGTATGTATGTTCAATGCTTAAAATGAACTAATATAAATAAATATATATATAAAAAAATTCGAGGTCAGAACATTTTTTTGAGCAATGCTGATGCAGTTCCAAACACAACAGGGTTTCAGGTCATTATCGCCTGCATGTGATTACAGCAAAAAACATTTAAATACCAGCAGTGGCTGAGTTTTCAGGCAGCTGAACAGTGCTCAGATCAGAAGCTGCTTTTATTTAAACATTCAAAGTAATTTTTATTTTTATCTTTTATACCCACACAAGGATTTGTTTTAATTCAGCTCTCTCTTGTAGCTGCCTGCCTCTTCACGTTCTTCCCTACCTGTCTTCAAGATGTTGTGTTTTGGGGTATTTTTGGGGTTTTTTTTTGTTTTTTTTCTCCTCTCTTAATCAAAATTAGAAAGAGATTGTGTGTGCCTGTTAAAAAAAAAAGAGGGGCTTGGCTAAAAATAGTTCCCCAAGACAGGATATATTACAGCAAACTGCTTTTGCCTCTGGATGTTAGTGGAGTTTCCTTTGTTGTCTTCTTTGATTGTTTCATTTATATGGCAGGTTAGACAACAGCAGACTCCTGTTATTGCCTTTTCTCAGCGGTGAATTTCCTTTTATTTATTTATTTTTAAGGCTTGGAGCCCCTGAGGACAGTCACTCCCTAACCACAGCTGGTGACAGGAGGAGGGTTTTTCGTGCGTTCGATACTTAGAGCTGAGAGCTGACTGGCGAGAAGATTAACAGCAAGGCTATTAAGTGGGATACAGTCTCCATTTTTAAATTGCCTAGGCCTTTAATAAAAGAAGGAGAGAGAGGGGGAAAGGGAGACAGAGAGAAGTCTTAATAGTATAACATCTTCTGTATGCTCACAATCCATTTCGCCAGATGCTAAATTACTTTCTTTCCCTTCCCCCCTCCGCGCATCCACCCCACTTTCCCCGCGTCTGGTGTCGGATGCTGTGTCTCACTGCTGGGAAAGGAGCCCTGGAATCCAATTGCAGAGGTGCTCTGCTAAAAGGGAAGATCAGTGAACCAGGATTCTTCAGGAGAGTGTCTGTGTGACTCCAAATTTCTCAGTCCCTGGGCTGTTCTAGAATATATATTTTTTTTTTTTTTCTAGGAAGCTTTGCACCATTAGCTGCTGTCTGGCCTCCCAATACTCTTCTGGCTGATGTTGTCAGAGCAGGAAGTGAGGATGAGCAGGTCTCTAAGGCAGAGGGGAAGAGTTTGAGACCAAACCTTCTCAGGGCAGTCAAATGGATTACTCAGGAATATATAGAGGAAGCTGGCTCCCAGGACTGAAGTTAGAATAATTGTCAATTAACATTTATTTCCAATTAATCACAGGATACAAGAATGAAGGGGACCTCAAGGGATATTTGGTCCAAACTTTCCTATCCCTCATCTTTTCCATGGGAATCCTTGTAAAAAGAGAGCCTCTACCTCCTTTGTAGTGCCTTTTAAATACAGGAACATGGTGATAAGTTCTTCCCTAAGCCATCTTTCCTCAAGGCTGAACAAACCCAGCTCTCTCAGCCTGTCCTCATATGGAAAAACTCCCAGTTCTTTCGTTTGTGCCACTTCCCTGGACCCTCTTCAGCCTGAGTACATTTTTCTCCACAGTGGGGACCAGAACTAAACACAATATTTTCAGTTTGGCCTGAAAAGCACTGAGAAGAGTGGGAGAATGACTCTTTTATCTCTGCTGGTGATGTTCTTGTTGATGCAGCCCAGCAGCTCTTGGCTTTCTGTCCCTCAGCAACATATCGTTCATCCCTTGGGGCTTGCTGTCCACCAGGACTCCCAGGTCTCTTTCCACAAAACTGTTCCCCAGATGAGTGGATCCCAGCCTCTGCTGCACTCCTGGGTTATGTTTTCCCAGGTGCAAGACCTTACACTTGTTGAACTTCATAAAGTTCTTGTTAGCCTATGCTTTCAGCCTGTCCAGGTTCCTCCTGCAGAGCAGCTCTTCCTTCCAAGGTGTCCATTTCCCCACTCAGTTTGGTATCATCAGGAAACCTCTGGGTACCCTCAGTCCCATCATCCAGATCATTTGTGGAGACATCAAACAGTGCAGGGAACAATACTGTGCCCCGGAGGCCTCCACCTGTGACAGGCTGCCAGCTGGACAGATTTAAGGTGCCTTCTGACCCAAACCATTCTGTGATTCTATGATTCTGTGATTCTGTGATCTCCACAACTCCTCAAAGCTTGTGGAGGGTGGCCTCCCAAGGATGTCAGCCAGCTCTCTAAAGACCCTCAGGTGAATATTGTCAGGCTCCATCGATTTGTAAGGGTTTATCTCCTCTAATAACTGTTGACATAGTCACTGGCACCAATCCTAAGCATTTATTTAACCATCTACAGAGCAGAGACAGCAAAAGAAATTCAGAAAAAAAATCCAAAATTGCAACTTGGTATCTGCCCTTCCACAAAGTAAGGTCCCCCCACTCTGTCTCCAATTTCTTTCTTATCTTTTCTTACATGTTGTGTAAAATTTTCAGTGATGGATATTCCACAGCTTTACCAGACACTCTTTTCCAACGTTTCACAGTTGTTACATTCAGAAAGGCTTTGAGTCCATTTTTGAGGGGAAAAAGATGGGTCAGTTCTTAATCCAGCTCTGGCAAAAATTTCTTTCCAATGGGATGACAAATAAAACCAAAATATTTCTTTAAATTACCAAGCTGGGGGGTTTTGGTGTTTTTTTGGTTTTTTTGTGGTTTTTTTTGTTTGTTTTTTTTTTTTACATAAAATCTCTGGTTTTGAAAGAAACATACAGATTTTTCTTGGTGTTACTCCATTTCAGAGTGTTTCCACACTGAAAATTTGAATGAAAATTACATTTATTTTGCTTTCCTCATCTCTGTTGTTTTGACAAGTGTTGGGAAATGGAAAAAGAGACTCCTATATTTATTTATGTACCAACATTTGCCCACAGAAAGAAACCCTGATTGTACAGCCAGGATTTCTGAAGTGGAAATTTCAAAGTGGGGGGTGTTCCAACAGAAACCATTCCTCCTTTTCTGCTGGCTTTACTATAAACCAATGTGCAGTCACACCCCAGCCCTGCAAGTACTGACACATATGCCTGGTTTCAACAAGGATGGAGATCACGTGTCTTGAAAGAGGTGACTCTCAGGCACACAATAAAGCACATTCAAAAGTCTGAACAGGATCAAAAAACTCGAGCAGTTATATCCTGGCATCCCTTAGGACCAAATTTGATCATCCTCACTTCCATTTACTAAGTGCTTTGCTCAGCAAGAAATATTACAGGTATTCTAGTCAAGTCTAGTCTCATCATGGTGTATTTGAAAGCCTTCCAGTACTTTTAGTGCATATGAATTACATCAATCAATTTTTGTTCTCTCGAAACTCCTCTGCTGGAAGAAGCATGAGTTTAGGGTGTGTTTTGTTTTGTAGTTCTTCAAAACTGCTGTGCACGTGCACACGCAGACACCTGCAGGTTTGTGCTGCAGAACATAAAGCAGAGCCCTGCACTGCTGATTTCAGTGGAAAAAGAAGTGAGGTTTAGGGTGACCTTGGGTATCTTTGGGAGTCTAATCCAGATTTTGAGGACTGCACCCCTAGAACTCAGCTTCCACTGGATTAAATACAATATTTAAGAAAGGAAAAAAAAGGGAAAGTTTTATGTAATAGCAGCAGCTGTGATAATGGAAAAAAAAGAAATGTGTCTTTGGGTTCACAAGTGTACTGTGACATTTTTATGCTGCTGGACAATCATTTCGCCCAAAGGAGGAAAAAATAAGAAGCCTCATGGGAGATTTTGTGAATCATTACCACAATATCCAAAATCTTCCTTTGAAGTATTATCACAAATGGGCTAATTTAGGGATACTTTGGTTACCTTATTTCAATATTTCCTAGCTTGGGTGTCTCATTTGTCAGCCCGTGTGATTTCTTATGTTCCTTTGCGGTTTTTTTGTGTGTGAAGGTGGGCTGGCACTCAGTGCTGATGTGAATTGTGTCTATGGGTCTCTTTAGAAGAGAGAGGAAGAGAGTAAAACAATATCTAATTTTTAAAAAGAAGTCTGTTTTCTCCTGCGTCTGATCCAACATTTTAAGCAGGAAGAATCAAAATGTCTCTACTCAGCTGCTCCTACTGGCGATAGTGACCAACATGAAACATTCCTTCCCAATATCCCATCTAACCCTGCCTTTTGGCAGTGGGAAGCCATTCCCTGTGTCCTGTCCCTCCATCCCTTGTCCCAGGTCCCTCTCCAGCTCTCCTGGAGCCCCTTTAGGCTCTGGAAGGGGCTCTGAGGTCTCCCTGGACCCTTCTCTTCTCCAGGTTAACACCCCCAGGACCCCAGCCTGGCCCCAGAGCAGAGGGGCTCCAGCCCTGGGAGCACTTTCCAATAGCCCAAGACCCTTTGGTCAATCTGCAGCTGAGAAGAGGAAAAATTCCTTGGAGTCATGAGCTGCAGTAGAAAACAGCACAAGCAGCTCACTACAACCTGGGACAGCCCTGGGAGAGAGACGTCATGAAACAATGTGAAATGTGAAAGGGACAGGAGAACCTTTCCTCCTTGTAGGTGCAAAGTCTACCTGACAGAGAAAGAAAGACTGACTCAGGCCTCTGAGGAAATTTCTAGGGTATGGTGGGATTTTTTCCAGTAGATGCTGGATTATCACCCCTCAGCACCACCCTTTATTCCACACCTAAAGTTACAATCTAGACTGAAACAGCACTACAAGTTTACATCTTTAAAGCACTTTGAACCGCTGGTGAAAATTCAATCAACATCACAACTCTGGAAAACAAAGCGAGAGAGGAAAAGGAGTCTCCTGACAAAGTCACTTCTCTGAGGGCTCAGGAGAAGCTGATGAAGCCCAGCCTGCTTTAAATGACAAAAGTTGGGGGAGCTATCAGCCAGAAACACACTCCTTGTGCTGCCAGCCAGGTTCAAGCCTCTTCCCCCTTCCTCATCACAGAGCCTTTGTCCTCTCGCCAGAAGCCTGCCCGCAGGCAACATCCAGCTTTCTAATAAAGCAGCTCCTTTGTCAATGACAGCAATGATTATCTCCTACAGCTGCCCGTGGTGTTGCATTTTGTAACACAATTTGGCCGCCTTTGGCCCCGGTTAGTTCTATTTAACGTACTGCAGGGGGTTCACTGTTTGATCTCTAATTGATATAATTGACTGGGAATAATCAGGGCAGCTTTATAGATTTTTATTGATAGCTAATTTTCCTTCATCCATTGTTTAATTTGATAAGACTATAACCTAATTTATTGCCACTCTGATAGGGATCCATTACCCTTTTGACAAATGCTTCTGGGGCCCACTTGTCAGCAACTGATTTGAAAGAGCTGTTAAGCCTACAGAGCCCATCATTAGTTAATGGCAGTTTAGAAAGCTAATGGCATTATAAATTAAGATCAATAAGTACATGGAAATTACAGTTGTTCAGCAAGACACCACTGTATTATTAAACAAACATAATCCTGTACCTTTGGTTAATGCACACACAGGGAGCTTCTGAGTGAGTTTGAGAGCCGAATAAAGCCAGGTGATTAGCAAAGGAAGAGCCCTTCTCTGGTGCTGGAATTGCCAGATTAATTCCTAAAGGATCTTTGCAAGAAAAGAAAGAAGCCAGCACTGCTTTATTTTGCTGTATAAGCAACCCGAGGCTTCAAAACACCCTCACACAAAACAATACCCCTCTCGCTTCCTCGGGTTTTGATCTGCTCCAACAACACTTTCAAATGCATAATACAAAATCAGCAAAGGAGAGGCTCCTGGATTTATCCCAGGGATAAAGAAAAGCAAACACAGCATCTCTTGATACTTTTACATAGCTTCCTCTTAATACCTCACAAGGCTTGATTGGCATTGAGTGGTGTTTGATCACTTTGGTCCAAAGAAGGATGAGAATGTTGAGATTTTTCTCAGCAAGGCACCGTGATCTAATTAATACAGCAAAGAACAGGATGTCAAAAAAGCCTGGAGTCAGTTTTGGCTTCATCACTTAGTACCTACACGACATTGAACCAGTGACTTAATCTTCTATCCCATTTTGCAAGCTCACTCTTTCCCAGATGCCCTGATTGAGTATTTGGAACTGAGGAGCAAGGCTGCTCCTTCTGGGTGCCTAAACTGGGTGTTTGGGATTTAGGACCAAGACTTCTCCCTCTGGGCTCAGTACAGATAAACTTCAGCCTCAGCCATGTTTTTAGGCCTTGACATCACTGAGTGCTCTCATGGACTCTGGCTACAGACTAGAAATGGAAAACTGGGGTTGTTACATTCTTAAACATCTCTCCTACCCTCTGAGAGAGGCTGATGTTTTCAACACAGGGATACCTGATCCTGTCTTGGAGCACATCCTGCCTGGAATCCAGTCCTAGGTGACTCTAATTATTATCACAGAGCTTACTTGGCACAAGCTTTGCTTTGCTTAATGTGTGCAATGTGAACTGTAGGAGGCCCTAAGAGAATCCAATGCCCATTCCTCTGGAATGGGAATTCTCTGTTAAATGGATGGGACAGACAGCTGAGGGTGTCTTGCAGCTTCTACCATCCACTTTTAATCTTCAGCTACAGGTCTGGCAGGGCTCTCAGGTACCTAAGGTTAGGTGGGTCGAGTGTGATCGCATTTGTGGCGTGTCCATCAACTCAGCTACAGCATCTCCAAATGGGGAATTGGGGATGGACCAGCAGCTATCCCAGCATTTGAGTCAGCAGGAGACAAAGGTTTCCAACAGATGGGGAAAGCATCTCAGTGCTGCTCAATCCAGTCCAGGATTTGCCTGGATTCCACTTTGAGTCCAAGGCTAGTTTGGAGATGGTCTGATGATGAGATGGCTGGTTAGATGTCCCTGGTATCTGCCAGTCTTTGATTCACCAACACTGGATTAGTCTCGTGAGATCCTGTTTGAATTCATGTCCCACTTTGGTGCTAACTGGATGCTTGGGGTCTTTTATAAGCCTGAAATCTCTTTTAATGCTATTTCAATTCTTATGAAAACCTGAAGCACTGGCTGGAACAAGTCTCTAATTGGCTTCAGAGTAGGTGAGGACAGAATAATGTCCCTTTCTGCACCATAACCCTTGCCCTGATCACTGTCCTCACTTTTGTCATCCCAACACATTCAGCCTTGACAGGTAGGTAAATCTCAGTGATCTGGATAAAAACTCCAAATATATTGAGGTTCTGACTGTATAATTTCATTTTTAAGAAGATTGAGATAAGACAAACTCCTAAACTTGTCAACAGCTCATCTGTATTGACAGCAAATTTGGCTGATTTACAGATAGCTTACTGACTATTGGGAATTTTTGTTGTTTCCTTAATGAAATAATGGCTTTTCAGTCAGAAGTTATTTACAGTGGCTGTACTCCTCACAATAGGAATGAAATATTATGATTTTGTTTGCCCTGAGATTACTTTGCACAAGTTAATGTTATGTCAAAGTGTTGACCCAGAACTGAAATTTACTTCCTAAAGTGAGGTTCAGTTGAGATTTCTCAGGAATCTCAAAATTCAGAGTAAGCTTTAGACTACTTTTTGAGTCAGAAGGAAAACATGGGCAATGTATTCCCTGTTAGTTTATAGTCTGGACATACAGGATTTGATTTGCAGACTGAATCAATTCAGGCTGAAGTCCTAACACCAAATGCTGTAGCCATTTCAAGGGTATTTCACTTTGGTCTGGTTTACTCCCATTCCCATTTATAGGTAGAAAATACCAGGAACACTTCCAGAGATTAGCATCTGGTTTGAAAATAGCCCTGTTTGTGCATGCAGAGGCTAAATGAACCAAGGAATTTTGGTGAACTGAAATACATTAAGTGGAGATAAACAAGAGAGTCACAGCAAAAGGGCACTCTGACTTCCTGTATATATATATATATATATATATATATATATATATATATATTTATGTATACTGATACATATTATTATTTTAGGCACTCCCAGATAGTAATCTGCTTCAAAATTTCCTTCTTAAAAAGTTTTATTTCTTCCCACTGGCTACAGGAAAAACTCAATTAACTAGATCAGGCTTAAGCATGTAATTTTTTGTCACCTGTAATATAGCAGATAAATAACCATATTTATATGGTAGAGAGGGTGAAAACAAATCCTCTTCAGGGTTTTCTTCAGCCAAAGAATGTTAAAACACATGTAGGGAAACATAGATATGCCCTTGATGCTAAACACGCAAGGCAGAGATGGAATGGAGAAGAAAAGGGAAAAAATTAAATAAGTCCATCACTCAATGTGAATGAAAACATAACAAATGTGGGACTTCAGAACTGCCAGCTGCTTTTGAAACACTCTCTTTCCCTTTCAGTGCTATAAATTGGTACATATATTATAAAAAAATATGTAGAAAATATATAAATATAGAAAAATGAATAAATTGTAATTTGATACAGGTCCAGTGAATCCAAAAGGTTTAAACATGATGATCTAGTTACTGGTCTTGAAAGTTGTTCAGTGTAAAACTGGAATTTCGATATGTGGATTTGCTCCAGGTGGATCTCATGAGCATCACCAGGTGAGTTTTCACTGCTGACTCTTAGAAACATGGAATTAATAGTGCATGTAATTATTAATAATAAAGACCTCTAAGATTATCAAGTCCAACCATTAACCCAGCACTACCAGGTTCACCACTAAACAACGACCCAAGTGCCACATCTACACGCGGAACTGGTGCAGAGCCATGACCTTGTTGTCACCTTCCAGGAACTAACAGGAGAAAATTTAGCAGGGTATGTTGTGCAAGAACAAGGGGTGGTGGTTTTAAGTTAAAACAGAGTTGATTTAGTCTAGATAGGAAGAAAAATTCAGGTGCTGACACATTGGCACAGGTTGCCCAGAGAGGTGGTGGATGCTTTATCCCTGGAAACATTAGTCAGGTTGGAAGGAGTTCTAGGTAGCCTGGTCTAGTGGAAGGTGTCCCTGGCCATGCCAGGGGTTTGGACTAGATGAGCCTTAAACATCCCTTCCAACCCAAACTGTTAAATGATTCTACAGTACTTGCTTCTCCCAATCAGTGTCACAGCAGTAAAATGCAACCCCAGGAAACCTCCATCCTCTGATGCTTCTCCTGGACCCAAGGCAATAAGCTGGCCCCAAGACAGTAAAAATATGACTGTCAATTTATCCCCTAATGAAACAGTGCCAAGGCAAGAGCCACAGGGTGAAGTAGGGGATGGTGGTAGAGGGAGGAACTAAACTGTCTGCTCACTTGAAATAAAGCAGGGGAGATTACGAGACTCGTGTACAATTCTCCACGGTCCCTAAAGTCTCTTGCAAAAAGGTAGAAATGAACTAATTTATTAGTAAAATCACATCAGGGGCAGTAATTTCATGTTAGTGAATTTACATGTAATAACATTAGATTTCCAGCCCTCCATATCAGCACACTGTGGCCCTCTTGGATGATGAATGAGCTGCCTAAAGAAAGATGATAGTTTGATTGTTTTCACAGTGAACGGATCAGCATTTTAATTTCTTGCCTCTGTGTTTATTGCTTATTTGGCCCCTTGCTCAGCTTGTAAAAACTTGGCTAAATGGAAATGAATAAATGTAATTACTGCGGGTGACAGTGGTAATCTGTGTGGGTTTTTCATATTGCCTTTGCCAACGTTAATCTAATCACTAGAGAATATGTGTCACTGCACAAATACACTGACAGAAAGCAGAGTCCTCTGTCAGTGCCAAGGATATGGAGGCTGGAAGGAGTCCCTGCTGGTGGGGGTCTGTTGCTGGGACAAGGTTTTAATACTCTGACCTATAGATCATGCATATCATCACTTATATACTCTACATCCTTGCTCAGGCTGAACAGCAGCAGTAGAAACCAGTTCTGGAACTGAAAGCATTTCCCAAGTATTTTTTGCTGTTTGGAACTCTCCAAGAGGCTTGACCAGAGTCTCTGTGTGTTATGGTCACGTCTCAGATGATATTTGCCTCCTCCTTCTCTGCCCAGAAGCTCTGCTGTGCATAAGTCTGTCTTATCCTAGGTATGGATGGAAAAGGCTTTAAAAAGCCATGACTCAAGGACTGGGACAGTATTTTATTTCACAGTAAGAGATAAAAAAATATACATGAGAAAAACAATTCTGTTGCCTAAGGCTTTGTTGGGCAATGGCCTGAGGAAACAGATCTGGTACCTGACAGAGTGTAAGGATGTGAATTTCTGCAGATCTCATCTCCATGTTATTATAAGGCAACAAGAATTCACAGGGGTTAATTGATTTTCCAGATATTGCACAAGAAGTGAGATTCTACTCTAGGTCCAAGCATCTACATTTAAATATGTACCCACCTGCACAGGTGTATGGATATGATCTGTGTGTTGAAGCTCCCATTCCAGTCAACGGAAATCCCAGTGGAATTCCACAAATGGAATTCAACTGCCTTTGTAATTACTTCTGTAATGCCATTTTAAATATCTGAGAGATATCGTCGTGGGCCCAGGAGACACAACACGGGACTTAAGGGGCACCTCTGACCCTTCTCAGAAGACAGCTGGCAGTCTGCAAGGACAACCTCAACCTACACTTAGGCAACAGAGACCAGAGGGTTATTCAATTTCCCAGCGTGTATTTAGGGATAGGATGAACTGCTCTCTCAACTTCATGTTTGGATCTTATTGGCCTACAGTGAGTCAGTAAGTTTGTAATTGTCTCTTTATAAAGCCATTTGTGCTGTCTCAGATCACTCCAGCTGGCATCCAGCTGATAGTCCCAAAGAGTGAGTGAAAGTGAGAAAACTCCTGGGTTGAGATAAAGACAGTCAAAAGCAAAGACTTTGCTCACAAGCAAAGCAAAACAAGGAGTTCTTTCACACTTCCCATCAACAGGGAGATGCTCAGCCATTTCCAGCAAAGCTGGGTTCCATCACCTATAACTTTCCTTGGAAGGACAAACACCATAATTCTGAACATCCCCCACACTCCCTCCTTCTTCTCCCAGACTTTATTGCTGAGCATGGCACCATTTGATCTGGAATATTGGGTCAGTCAGGGTCAGCTGTCCCAGCTGTGTCCTTTCCCAAATTCTTTTGCACACCCTGACTACTCACTGGTGCCGCAGTCTGAGGAGCAGCTTTGATCATGTTGAAGGTGCTGCTCAGCAGATTTAGTTACTAAGCACTGCTTAGGTCACAAACCCAAAACACAGCCCCATACCAGATACCGTATCATTTATGACTGGTCTTAGCACAGTGGATTGGAGGAAGTTGGCTTGAATGGGAAGCAGGAAGACCCAAACCTGTTCATGAATCTTTGCAGTGTGACAACTAAAAGATTTATGGGGGTTGAATGGAAAATAAATAGTGTGTCTTTTGACTGTCATGTGACTGCAACCTCAAAACATCAAGAAACATCAGAAAGTTTCATGCTGTGCATAATTCCTCTCTGTCCTATCATCATAAACACTCATGTTGTCCTCAATGTTGTCCAAAAATTCTATGAAAACCAGGCTTACACCCAAGGAAATTATAATCAGAACAGTCATGAAAAGAAATAGAGAAGGCTGGCACTTACTGCAATTGTAATTCCAAACCCAAGGGTGATTTGGTGAAGCAGTTCCACGAGTTAATGGTACATGATCTTAATAACTTCATCTCTTGCTTAACTCAAGTGAGATGGATAACATAACATAACACAATACCGTAAAAATTAGTTCAAGAGAAAAGGATCTGTGATTGGTTCTTTCCTTGGTGTGAAAGGACAGGGAGGCAAAAGTAAAGTAACAGATCTTGGACATTCTAAATATCTACAACTGGCTCTTCCATGTCCTATTCCCCAAATTGCACACATGTACACAAAACACATGCAAGATAAGGCTCCAATTTAAATTTACAAAGGGCACAAAGGCCACATCTGTACTGGCAAATAAAACTTTTCTCTGCTCTGGAGCCATTTGTCTTTGTCTGTATGTGACTCTGTGATTAAACTCTCTTAGGCCTTCAGAATAATGTGACCACACCCAAACTGCCCTCTGGGAATCATTGGATCTCAGAATGGCTTGGATTGGAAGGGTCCTTAAAGACCATCTAGTTCCAACCCACCTACCATGGGGAGGGAAACAGTTCACAGCTGATGACAGCTCCTAAAATATATCCAGAAATTTGCTAGGAAGGGCTCAGTTCCCTCGTCTAAGCTATGCTGGCAACAGCTCCAGCTCCATCATGGTGATGACCATTGCAGATGCACTGAGAGAAGAGCATAAGATGATTTCTTTACTCCCTGATAAGAGGAATCAGCAGCAATTCTAGGATCTGAAGTTTGGCTGTCTAGGAATAGCCTTTACCTTTTCTCTGTCACCTCTGTCACCTCTGATTTCTCTGGCATCTGCAACTGTGCATTTTTTAACCACCCTCCTTAAATACGGACACTTAATGGCTTTAAGCCAAAAGAGGGTAGAATTTCATTGGATTTTAGGAAGAAATTATTCCCTGTGAGGTTGGTGAGGCCCTGGAACAGGTTGCCCAGAGAAGTTGTTAACACCCAGTCCCTGGAAGTGTTGAAGGCCAGGTTGGACATGGCTTGGAGCAACCTGGTATAATGGAAGGTGTTCCTGCACGTGGCAGGGGGGTTGGAATGAGATGATCCTTAAGGTCCCTTTCAACCCAAACCATCCTGTGATTTTATGATTTATACATTTCTGTTACTATCTTTTTTTGTTTTCTCTAGGTCAGCAGTGCCTGGATGAAGCTCCTGGTACACCAGCATCTTCAGTGCCACCACTTTGGATGTTTCTGAGCGTGTTCCTCAGATTTCCCAGTTCAGTTCTGCACCTCCCAGTGCTTAAATGTTGACAGCCACTGTTGGCAGAGACAGATGTTCACATCTTTGTCAGATTTGCAGCTCTGTTCAGAATCCTTCCACAAAACCCCTAAAGGTTATGCTGCCACTTAATCCCTTCCTCAACTATTTCACTGCACCTCTTATCCTCACTTGGGTTTGTTTGACTTACTTGGAGTCTTTTGTACTTTCTTCTGGCTGTTCTATCCACAGTTTATGCACAAATCAACTAAATCAGTTTAGAAACCAATTTAGTTAAATCAGTACAAATCCCTTGGGTAGAACCAGATGGAGAATACCTTTAATTGATTTAATGTGAGTCAGGATTTTTTAGATGATTTGCCCTATTTTCTTGTTGATGTGTATCAGCAATACCTCACCATCAACATGAATATGGTCTCTCACATCTACCAAGTGGGGAATTTGTCCATGAGAAAACAGTGTCTAATTATGTTCCCAAGGTATTTGAATATGAGCATAAGTTTTCTTTTTGCTGCCTTCTCTGATTGAAATTGTCCATATTTTTACAATATAATGATTCACATGAAGAGGTGAGAGGAGCAGGAGGCTCTGGAGAATTGTAATGGCATAGAAAGCCAACACTGCAAATACAGTGCATGCCACAAGTGACTTGGAAGCTGTAACTATTTTTCCAACAAAAAAAGTTTGAAAATTTATTCCATTTCACACTGTCACCATTCCTAAACCATTCCACTAACCAGGCTGGGAGGAAAGCCTGGGACTGAATATACAACAGGGCTACGAGGTCTTTCCTGCAAGTTCCTCTGAGCAGAGGCTGGGAGAAACTGGAGTGGGAAAGGAATCCACCTCCCTGCCCATGTCCCTTCTGTGGACAGAGATCCTTGTGCCCCATGTTCTACCCATCATGGACAGTAAATTATTGTGTGTGAGGAAACAGTCAATAATTCCAAAATAATTGAATGTGGGAATTTAAATTGCAATCATCTGCACATCAATCTAAAGGAGCCTAAACTTTGTTGTTTCGCCCAATGTTAAACTGAATGAAGCAAAACTGAATTAAAGCCACTTTAATTCTGAATGAGAGAGTCCACACGGTGTTTTAATTTAGTTGAACTAATCCACTTCCAAAATTAATTCAGATTAATTTTCCTCAGTATCCCTGAGCAGATCTTCAAAGCTGCCTGAGGGAGTTGGGAGCAATTTCTCTGTACATGGAAATTGAACGAAATAGGCTTCAGTCCAATGGCAACTCCACAATAGTGCCTTGTTTCAGCACTGTTATTCCAGAATTAAATAAAGAATCATTCCAGATTATCTGTTGTGCTCTACACCCTCATCCTGACTTCCCTCACAATAATTTCCTTAATCCCAACGACATGCAAATTGAACCGTGAGGTATCCAAATCCCCCATTAAATTCTGCTCCACAAAATTAAATGACAACATGGCAGAGCAATTTAGGTTCCTAGCTATTTTTATGGGAAAAATTCCTTCCAAAATGCAAATAAACATGCCTTCACCCTACTCAGAAGGGTTTTGAATTTCAGTGGATCTGGGGCTAATTGGAACCCTGAAAACCAGCCAGAGTCAGAGTGAAACTCCACAGTGTAGCTTATGTGGAACTAAATATAGTGAGATAAGTAAGCGTTAAAAGCAAAGAAACAAAAAAGAAATCAAACTGACTTTTAAGAGTCGTAATATTCTGGTTTTTATTAGTACAAGAAAGAGTTTGGATGTATTCTCTGACAGAATCATTTTCTTTATATATAAAACTTCAATTAAGTCAGTGTTTTTATTTGAATTTCATTTCTTCCTGATTTCTTATGATTTCTTAAATATTTCTTTTCCCTTTTATTTTTATGCTTTTTTAGAAAAAAAAATCATAAGAAATTTGCTTTTTTGTGTCTCAGTTTTATTGCAAAATAATTTCTTTATTTTTCTCTGGAAACTCTCTTTTTCAGACAACAAAACCACTTAAAATTTTGTGGATAAACTTAGACTACAGCCCATAAGAATCCTAAAGTCTGTGAAAAACAATGTTCAGCACTTTGTACTAACACGGTGCTGCAACTTGTGAACTCCTGATAGAATTCTCACTTTGAGGCAGCCAGTTTTGGAAAATCAATAATCAGGCAGCAGAAGGACTTGCAGGCACAAAACAGAGCTTCTTTTTTTTCAACACTGGGAAAGAGATTTTACTGCTGAACTTCTTCACTAAAAATAGTGACTTTAATTCATAGTCATCAGTGATTCTGTTGAAAGGATTTATTGTGCTTTCTTCACTTCTCCTTTCTCCAAGCATCGTTATTTTTCCTTGTGTGTATTATAAAATGGACATATTTTATGGAAGGTTTCAGATGCCTCTTGCAATCTGCATGAGAAAAAGCTGTGTGTTCCTCTTGGATCGTCTGGAGGGACAGTTGTGAGAGAGACAGTACAGAAATACTTGTTACAGCAAATAAACTGATATTAGAATGTAAATTCTTCTAATCTATTCATTATCTCTTTCTGAGCTGTTAGAGCAGTGGGTGGAAAAATGTCTATTTTTGTTAAATGTCCTGTTGGTGGCAGCAGTTACAGTACATTTAATCCAGCAGCAAAAACAAGAACCTGTTCTGGCCAGGTAACATGAGAGTTTGCAGGCAGAAAGGTGATCTCAGGTGACAATCTCAAAAAACTGATGACTTTCCTCTGACTTCAGCAGTTCTGTTTACACCAAGAAAACAAGGAAAGAAGGGGGAAAAAATCAAAATAAAAAGTTGTCCCAGGAACGCTGCAGGGCAAAATTTTGGGTGAGAGTAAGAGCTGGCAAAACTGGGCAAATAAAAGATAATTTGAGAGCTTGGTCTGGGGAAAAGTGGTGGGCAGTGAAGATTCAGAGGGAGAAAGGGCAGGAGGCAAGGGTGCAAACCGGCATCATGAGTTTAGTGATCAAGGAGTAAATCCCATCCTTTTACCCATCTTTCAAGTAGAGAAAAAAACCAAACAAAAAACCAACCAACCAACCAAACAAACAAACAAAAAACCCCCACAAAAAATAAATAAAAACCTTTAATCTGTCCCATTTTTCTTCAGAGATCAGATTTTGGAAGCAGGGTTTTTCATACTTTGCTGCTGATTTCAGATGTTTCTGGGTTTAGACCACCAGCTGGGGTCACTGTCAAGAGTGGCTGCCTTTTTCAGGATTTGTTGTGGACACCCACACTGGAATTGCAGCATCTTTAAATCAGATGGGCATACAGTTTTTGAAGCTGAAGTAGATCCTGAAAACTATGTAGAGAGTGAGAAATAATTTGCAGTGTCTGTAACAGTAGGACAGTGGCTTAGAACTGAAAAACAGTGGGTTTAGATTGGAGATAAAAAGGAAATTATATGATGAGTGTGGAGAGTCACTGGCACAGGTTTCCTAGAGCAGCTGTGGCTGCTCCATCCCTGGCAGGGTTCAAGGCTGGGTTGGATGAGGCTTGGAGTAAGCTGGTCTATGGAAGGTGTCCCTGGCCATGGCAGGGAGTTGGATCTACATGATCTTTAAAGACCTTTCCAACCCAATCCATTCTGTTATTTTATGGTCTGTAATATCAGTCTGCATGTCCTTCCTACTAATTTTGAGTCAGACACATCACCATTGATGGTGGTTTGGATTAATTGGCTTCATTCATTTCAAAAGGGGATGAGTAGTCCAGTTACAACATTTTTCTTTCATCAGCATCTCCTCTCAGAGACCTGGGACTTTCCCATCCAAAGGGAAGACTGGAGAGTGTAAGGATAAAGAACGAGTTTGGAGGAACAAAAAATCTTGTACTAGAGGCACAGCTATGAGGTAGTCTACATCATTTTACAGATTAGGAGCAGATCCTGGTGATTTATTGGACTGCTGACACAACTTCCTGTGGATTAGATTTCTAATGCCAGTTTCTGTCTTGTAGGGGAAGAGTTTGTGCATTGAGGCTCTAGAAGGGAGAGTGGGAAGATATTTTGTACCTGAAAGGTGCAAATCCTTTTGCACAGCCAACATTCAGCTGTGTAATCTGAATTTTCTTAAGCGAACATTCAGGAGTGCAAAGAATTTTCAACATTTTCAGGGAGCCCTCGAGCCCCCCTTTGCCCAGCAAGGCTGGATTGTCTCCCTTACAGGCAGCAGCAAAGTTCCTTGGAAGAAAATGAGAAGAAAACAAAACAGACAAACCTCAAAGTCCCCAAGGGGATGAACAGAAATAAACACAGCCAATGTGGAAATCAGTGTTGATTCCTGCCATCAGATTCTCTCTCTGTTTGACCTCGGGAGCAGCACTGACATGTACCAGAGGGCAGGGAGTAGGAAAAAAAAACTAGGTGGGACACGTGACACGTGCAGTGGGGACATCTGATGTGTTTTAAAAAGCTCTGTGCCTTGAAGTTGTGAATATAAACTGCCTCCTAATAGTTACACTAAACTATTATTTAGATAAGCAATAGAAGTGGAATATCTTCTAGTGTGTAAAGCCTTTAGTAAACCAGGAGCTTAAGGGAGCATCCCCATTTTTTCATTCAGTGATTTTAACTACCCATTGTTGAATTTCCAGACATTTATGGCTCCAGATTATAGATAATTTCTCAGCTTTGATAGAACTAACAAATGAAGGCTCAGATTAATGTCATCATGGTTTTTTCTGCCTTAAACTCAGCCATCTGATCTCAGCTAATTCCCAAAGAGGACAGAGGTGTCTCCACTAGGCAAATTGTGTCATCTGTGATTCACATCTGTCCCAGGAGAGAAAAACTCGAGACCAGAAGCAACTGTGGTTGCCTTTATCTGGTGGCTACCTGGTTGCAGGGTCTTATTCTTCCACCCCCTCCCCAGCTAATTCAGTTTGTAAAGTCTTATTAATACATGATATCATCCCTTACATGGTCCAGATTGCTCTCTCCTCCTTCTCTAACTCCATGCTGCAGCTCCCACATCTGCTGGTGATGCAACTGCCATTTGTACTTTTTCCTTTTTCAGGAGAGGAGCTTGCAATTCATCCAGAGATGCAGACACCCCTTGCAAACCACTGTAGAAAGAGAAGAAAGCACATCTTAATTTTGAAAGGCAGTAGTGTCTGTATTTGCAAAGCAAAATACTTCAGATTTGAAGTCTAGGTAAAAAAAAAAAAAAATAAATTGGTGTTTCCAAAGGTCAGGAAAAAGTACCTGTCCAGCTTGACCAAGACACATATGAAAGTTTCAAATGTCACAGTGTGGGTCAAGGCACAGAGAAATTCTTGTGTCTTAAACAAGCAGCTAAATGGATGAACTGAGAAGAGGAGCATCATCTGTCCCATTAGCCGTCAGCTGCTGATCGCCCCAGGCCAAGGCAACATATTGGGGGACTTTGTTATATTTTCCTTTTTCACTTGGCTAGTTCTGTTTGAGTCAGTGGTTCAGACTAATTACTAGAAAATAAATAATAAAATATGTAAGAGCCCCAGCAGGAGCGAATATCTCTGCATACAGAAAGAATCAGTTCAGGTCTCAACAAAATCATCACAGAGCCAGGAAATTTAGCAATCAAGTGAACAGGAACAATGAAAATGTATTTAACTTTGTTCTGTTTTTTATTCACTTGATCAATGTCTGGACATTCTTAGAGTTACCACCTTCAATCTCAAAAAAAAAAAGTGGTGGTGTTTTTGTTGCCTTGGGCTCCATTCCTTGTTTTTTTTTTTTTTTCCACAAGTGGCAGAGCAGTGTAGTGATGGTGGAAGAACAAAAGATATTCAAACATAAATGAGTGATGGCATTAAACCTGGCTCAGTTAGTTTGTGCTAAAAATTAGGATGTCAGACCAAATTTCTTCTCCAGCAATGGAAAGAAACAGACACTTTCAATGGAAAGAAAATAGACACTTTCTCAGAGCAATTTTTCTAATCCGTTTTTGATACATATTTTTAAAAGGGATCAGTTGTCCTGTACAAGAACTTTTACTTCTCACTACTGATTTTAGAAGATCTCTAGAAGTGTGTAATAAATAGACAATAGAACAAACTCAGGAAAATGCTGATGACTGAATTTTCTAGAAAAGTTAGCAACAATAGAGAAAGTGTCAGAATTGAGAACTTTTGGAAATTTTCACTGGGACGTATTCATCATATGATATAAAAACTGAGCCTATATATATTTAGTGGAGAGAATAGAACTTACTTGGGCCAAAATAGAACTAAAAAGTTTGGTAAATAATGGATAAACTAATGCTACTTTCCTTTCACTTTATGATGGGTTGCATTCAGTTCCTGATAGAGTTGTTGATTTCTTTTTTTGATGGACATTCAATATTGCTTAAATAATGCAAATAACTCTTTATTTGTGTCTGTGCTACAGCTCTCTCATCAGGGTCACATGTCTTGCCCCACGTAAACTGATTTCTAAACATGGAATAGGTAACTTATATTGCCAGAGACTTTGGTTCTAGAGATCAAATTATAAATTGAATAGTTGTGATGGCTGATGGCTCTTTACCTGCCTGATACAAGACATAAATCCAATAAAGCCAAAGCTGTTTCCAAAGCTGTGGATTTCTCACAAACATAGGTAGAACCAGGGGCTTGAGTCTACCATCATCAGCAGGACTAAGAATAATTAGGAAGGTGTTGATTTGGATATCTTGGCCAGGTACCCCCTGATTATGAGCCTCTGTTTCATACCAAGCTGCTCATCAGCAGGCAGCCGGTGTCATTTTCAGCAGGGAAAATTGAATGAAGGAAGGTTAGCAGACATTCGAGGGAATTAATCAGATCATTGGAAATTTGTCATCAAAAAGCAAATTATCGTAACACTGAAAGTTTCCTCTCCAGAACATGTTTGTGAGGATAACAACACTTTTTTAGTTTAATCACACAATCATTTAGGTTGGAAATTACCTCCAAGACCATTGAGACCAGCCTGTGACCGATCCCCACCTTGTCACCAGCCCAGAGCACTGAGTGCCACGTCCAGTCCTTCCTTGGGCAGCTCCAGGGACAGTGACTCCACCACGTCCATGGGCAGCCTTTTCCAATCCCTAATAACTCTTTCCATGAAAATATTCCTCCTGATGTCCAACATGAACCTCCCCTGGTGCAGCTTGAGGCTATTTCCTCTTGTTCTGTCAATTGTTTCCTGGAAGAAAACTCCGACCCCCACCTTGTTGCAACTTCCTTTTATGGCTGTGTTTAACATCCAAACATTCCTGTGAATGAGGAAAATACTTTTACTTACTTCATTCGTATTCAGAACAACATTCAGGAGACCAGTAGGCTAATTTACTTCTTTTTCCCATGGTACTCATCCAATTAAAACTGTATTTTTTTAATTTTCTTTTTCCATAACTAGAGTTTAAGTAAAAAGTTTTTAAACACTCCTGCAGATCTCAGCTAATTTCAGCACATGGAAATGTGGGGACTAAAGAAAAAGCAAATTGAGTTTCTAGTCTTGGAAAAAATATATGTATGGTCATATATAGCGTATATTTGTTGTCAAGAGAGCTGAAAAGACAGGCAAATAAGTCTCTCTAGGACTGACACCTTATTAATCACCCAAAATTAAGAATGTTTTTGGTCAGTCTTGAATCAGAATTGGATTCTTACTCAAATGTGATTGATAGAAAGAATGACATTAACAGTTTCTAAAAATATTGGTAGAAATCTCATCATACTTCCACAAATGTATACTTTCAATGATCTTTTAAAGTAATTTTTACCTTGTTTCTTGACCTTATTTGACAGTCCCAAATAAAATTAGATCATATTTGGATGACTAGAGACTAGCAAGTCTTGCTCTTACTTGAAGCTGCCTGGTAACAGAGAACAGAAGTTCATTATTTGATATTTTCATTACAATAAATATTTCTGAAAATTTAAAAAATTTAAGCTGTGTACTTATTTTCTATTGGAATAAGGAAAGAGCACATGTAAAAATGCCCACTGTGGGTGAGACACAGGTAGATGGAAGCCCAGAGAGATGAACTTCAACATTTAGATCATTTCTGAAAGTTAATGACACCTTTTTTAACAGCTTTTTAATCATTTCATTTGGGGTCCAGTTTTCAGCCAAATCCTTCAAGTCTGGATTAATATATATTAATACATATATATTTATATATTTTTTTATTTTATTTATGAGAATTCAATGTAATGAAGATGAAGATGATTGTGAAAGTTACAAGCCTTTGTAGCTGAGCAGGATTTGATTAGCTAAAGCCACAACTCATCAAAGACCTTTAAGTTGATGAGGGGTAGATTTAGAGTGGATATTCTTCCCTGTGAGGGTGGTGAGGCTGTGGCACAGGGTGCCCAGAGAAGTTGTGGCTGCCCCTGGATCCCTGCAAGTGTTCAAGACCAGGCTGGACAGGGCTTGGAGCAACCTGGGATAGTGGAAGGTGCTCCTGTCCATGGCAGGGGGTTGGAATGAGATAATCTTTAAGGTCCCTTCCAACACAAACCATTCTATGATTCTGTGAAAAAAAAAAAAAAAATAAAACCAACCAACCAAAATTGATCAGATTTGCAAAGCTTTTGATCCATTTTTTATACCAGAGACTAGCAAGTGGAGACAGAGAAGGAGCAAAGAGACAATGAGAGTTTTGTCCTCTAAGGCTGTATTTCTGCCAATAAACTAAACTTGACTGGCATCCTACATAGTCACCCACAATCCCAGTTACAGTCACTCTGAAAAGTGCTGTCAGGGAGCAACTGAGCCCAGGCCAGTGGTGCACCACTCTCTGGAGAAGCCTATCCTTTCCCATGGATTATGGAGGGAGCCTACGGCTACTCTGCATCTAAACAGGAGCTGCAGTCAAATTCCATGAGTGAGGCCCATGATGTGCCAGCAAGCTGCAGCCTTTGAGGGCTTAGTCCTGCCACTGTCATCACAATCAATTATATTACTGAATAAATCAATTAAATGCTGTTTAACCCCAACAGAAAGGGAGAAAAAAGGTCCTTTGTGAGATGTAGGCTGGAATTAAGGGTGTTTTTTTCCATAGGAAAATCATGGCTGGACTCCAAGCTGTTTTATAAGTCTGATTTGTTTTTCCTCGCATGTTCTTCTGGTACATTCATCTGCTTATTTGTTTAACGAATGTGGTGCTGGTGAGAGATGCTGGATTGATGCCTTGGGGAGAACAAAGTCCTTTATTTGTCCCCAGGCGTGCTAGAGCAGTGCTCCACACCCACATGGCTTCCCTCTGACCTGAAAGGACCACCTTTAAGGGGCAAAAAGTGGTTTAGCTTCCCGGACCTTTTGAAACTTGCCCTTTCCTCTGGATCTACCAGAAAGGGACGTAGGGTCATTGGAGCTTATTTTTACAGACAAGGGCACACTGTCAAGGGTTTCAGTTCACATCCAAAGCTTGCTCGTAAATTTTGTTGGCCTTGAAACCTCACAATAGCAGTATTTTAATTTTTTTTAAGGGCAACTGCTGGCTAAGCTGGCAGTACTTTTTTTTCTCAGAGTCTTCTCTGACCCTATTTCAATTCAGGAAATGATAAAGGAAAATAGTAATAATAAAGATAATAAAAAAATTATGGCAAGAATGTTAAAGCTCACTCCACAGTTGTCTAGACCTCATTTCCTCATACAAGTGACTACAAACCTCAGTAAAAAAAAATAAATATTTTATGCCGTGTTTTGTTCTCAGCCAGGCTCCTTCTCCTTTATCTCTCAGCACAGTTTATTGTCTTGAAGGTGGTTTGATAAAGTTAGCATACACCTCTGGGTGTTCCCCTTCACTTCTGACATTGAAAACCTCATGTAATATTCCTGACCATCAACAAATCATTTTTCAGGCAAATATTTACATTTGACAACACCTTAATTCTCCCTACTAAGGCCTTGAAAAAATTTCTGCAGGAGAGAGGGAGGAGGATGGAGAAAAAGAACAAAAGAAAGAGAGAAAGGAAGATAAAAAAACTTCCCAAACCATCTTTGACAAATTTTGAGAAAATATTTTTCTTTTAAATTTTCTTCATAATTGGCTAAAGATAGTTGAAACATGGAATGTTGTCAGACTGCAGAACCTATGGGTGAAATCTTTTCTGAACATGGGTCCCAGACTCTGCTTTGTAATGTGGCTCAATAAAGGGGATAAAAACTATCCTGAGATTTGGAAAGAGTCCCCATTTCATCTGAAGGACAAACCCCCACAGTGGGAAGCAAGAACAGAGTCCTAAACATTTTCTTTCTTGAGCGAAAACCACCTAAGCTCCACCAATGTGGATTACCCTCCTCTGGCATCTCTTTTTCAAAGGAGGGGAGGTTGCTTTGAAAACAATATCCCGAATCTCATGCTGGTTATGAGATAAACACACTCACTATGGGTCTTTTTCAGTACTTTGGGTTGCTGAGGAACTCCTGATTATAAGCATGTGCTGGTTCCTGCTCTCTCTGTATGAACAAGTCTGAGGGCTTGGAAATCCAGAGCTCCATGGGTAACTCTGTTCCAAGTGGTATCTGCAATATCTCATTATAAAAACTGCAAAATCAGAGCTGCTGTGCTTTCCCCTCTTAATGTACTTCTTTATTGAGTGTGTCAGGAAGCGTCTCCCATTTTAATATTTGATAAATAAAAAGAGATAGGAGTGCTGCAAAACACTTGATACCACTCATTAACAAATCTAGGGCATCCTCCTCAAATTATCACCCTGTGCCCTCCCTTCATCTTTTCTCTTTTCACCTTTCCCCCACAAAAAAAAAAAAAAAAACAACAAGCCAGGAAGTTTGCTATGGGAAACTGCTGTTATTTCTGTTATCATTATTGTTATTTCTTCCCCTTCCCTCCTCCCAATCAGGAGTGAAAAGCCAAAGGACGGCGCAGAGTAATTTCCCTGGAAATCCAGCATTTTGGGTGTTCTGCCTTCGACGCTGCATCTTTAATACCCACCCCTCCGAATGCGTTATCATTAAAACTTCATGGCTATCCTTTTTTTTTTTTTTTTTTTTAAATTATTATTATTTATTTATTTATTAGCAGCACCACCACCCCTCAGCTCGGCGGAGCTTCCTGCCTTCCCGATTTCAGCAGCGCCTGACCCCATTTCAGTCAATTTTCCATATCCTGCCTGTCTCGCATCCGCCGAGGGAGCACACTGATGCTGTGTTTATGTTAATTTTATGCTCTCTGAGTTGTGTCTGTTATTCAAAGCAGTTGAAGCAGTTATTGCCAGTAATCTTATTTCTGCGCGAGCCCCCGGGGCAGAGCAAGCCTCGGAGCCGGTCCTGCAGACCGTGTCAGAGCCATCACAGCCTGCTGGTAAATGGCAGCTCTTTCCTGCAGAATCTGATATCAGTTACTTGGCAAACACAGTAATAAAATGAAACAAATCAGATTTTCAAGTAAATAAACCAGACTTCAATGGCAGCAACAATGGTCAGGACAACAGGATTTTAATAACTGATGCTATACGGGGGAAAATATTGGAGTGCTGCAGCCCTTCTTCTTCCTGAAATCCAACCCAAAATTATCTGCCTGAACCTTTGCAGAATGAAAGCAAACAAAAAACAATACTACCAGGGTGGTGTCTGCTTTCCCCATTGGTAAAAAGGCAATTCACTGATGGCATGTGTGGAAATTCCCCTGCCAAGGTGCTCTGAGCTGTTGTGTTGGGCAGCAGAAGAAGGACATGAATTTTTATTCCTGATTTTCTGCTCCATAATATTCATGGGTCGTTGAACAAGACCAAGGGAAAGGTGTTGACCTTTTGTTTGGAAAAGCCAAGAGTAATTCATGGCTTTGCCACCATTTTCCTGGGCATGAGTAGTTTAAGGATGGGTTTTGCAGGGTCCATCACATTTTCAGTAAGGCTTTACAGCAAACAAACTCACCCCTTCCTTGGTGCCTTCCAAAAAGACAGATAACTAACAGATAGAAAAGGTGTTTTATTCTAAAGCAGCAGTTAGACAAAAACTAATTCTGCATATTCAGATAGCCTTGCCTTGGAAAGTATTTAAAATTTTGTCAGAAAGCCAATAGCTGAGGAAAAAAAAAAATTGAATCCTGTCCAATATTCAGTTGCCAAAAATGGAAGCCATTTTTCTCATAAGAACATTTCCTATAGAAAACTCCAATTGAAGAAGCATTTTTCAACAAGAAGACATTTCAAATGGAACATTTTCATGTTTTTCTATTGCCATCAACAGCACTCAGCTTTTATTGTGCAGCTTAAGGCCATGTTTGCAGCATACTGGGCTCTTTAGAAACTTGCCCGGTTGCATTGAGTTCTCTATAGCAGCAGGAGCTCTCATATATAAATTTATATATCTATATATGCATAAATGAAACACAAAATTCTGGATTTAATGTCTCCGTACTGTAGTTTCTCATCTGTCAAAACTGACTAATAATGCTTCTGTTCCATTTCTCAAATAATTTTTTCAACTTTTCTGAAAGTTTCTGTCTTCTGTTCTCTACACTACCTGAATAGCAGAAGTTTTAATCTGATATCACTTTCTCCTCATATTTTGTAAATCTGACATAAGCATTTGGAGCTTTACTTTTTGCTTTGAAATCACACAAAGGAAACATCCAGATCACCCCCACCTTCCTCCTGGTGCAATATTGCTGATGGTAAATTAAATATTCCCTGACTGATCACTATCCCTGAAGAGAATTCATGATGTTTATCCACACCCATTATAAGAGTTCTTAGTCCCCTCTGTGAGGATCCTCAAAAAATGCATGTTTGAAAATTTTCCTGATCCAGGAACTGTGAGCTTTAAAAGTCTGCAGAATTTCCTCTAACAATTTAACTTTACAGCACACACACAGCCTATGCTTTTTGGTCTTCCCTGATCTGTAATTTTTGAGGATCGTTTTTCTGTTTTCAGCTATGTTTAGATCAAATTCTTATGGAGGCAATAGGCTTTGCACATCCAAAGTAGAGCAATGGAGCTGGGGAAGGGGCTGGAGCACCAGGAGAAGTTGAGGGAGCTGGGAAAGGGGCTCAGCCTTGAGAAAAGGAGGCTCAGGGGGGCCTTGTGGCTCTGCACAACTGCCTGATAGGAGGGGATAGCCAGGGGGGGTCAGGCTCTGCTCCCAGGGTACAGGGACAGGAGGAGAGGGAACGGCCTCAAGTTGTCTCAGGGGAGATCTAGATTGGATTTGGGGGAAAAAATACATATTTATGTATGGTTTATGTGTATGTATATATAAATCTGGACTAAAATTAATTTGATAGTCTTCATCAATGTTATTTCTTCTAAAGTAAATAAAACTTTTCATGACATTGACAAGAGCAGAATTGGGCCATTTACACTTTTTACATCAATCTTCGACATCAGCCTCAAAGGAGGTGATGTCTGAAAACAAATAAATGTATCTGTAGTCCTGCATCCCGCATTACTGTTATATTTTGGCAATTCATATAATTCATGATAAAATTTAGAAAAAAATGCCCTCTGAATCTTCTTGCAGTTTCTTCATTAATACCATTTACATATGTAAACACAAATATAAATACAAATACAGCATGGGCATGTAAAACTTTGGCAACGTTTTCAAGTGTCCATTGGAGGGAAAGTACTTTTTAATGTTAATGGCAAATTGCTAGATTTATGATCTCAAAAAAAAAATTGAACTTTTTTTTATTATTATTTTTTTATTTTTTATTGCTTGGAAGCATTTTAGGCTAGGAAAATGGGTATTTATTGTGTGTCCTCCTCACAATTCCGGTTAAGGGGTCCTGTTGTGCAGTGTTGAGGATGGTGATCACTGCCCACCTGACAGGCAATTCCAGCACAGGGGTTTTGGACACTTGGCACCTAAACTAAGGCAATTTTCAAAATTCAAAGAATCCTGGATTGGTTTGGGTTGGAATGGACCTTAAAGGTTATCGAGTTCCAATCCCCGTGCCATGGGTAGGGGCATTTTCCACTCGATCCTTATAACACGGAAAGTTGCTCCAAGAAGTGGGATTGAGGATCACAATGAACTTATGTGAGCTGAAGCCAACAAGCTGTCAGGACAGTCCTAAATCACCAGGCTATTCAGGGTTCGTATTTTCTTGTTGAGACAATATTTAGCTTTTTGACTAATGAAGCTGCACCAGGAACAGAAAAGGAAGGGCCAATTTGTATAGAGAATTTGTATATTTAACATCCCTAAAGTTCTGCTGCAGCTAAGGGAGAGAACCCAAGGTGCCACTTGATCTCCATTGTAAAATACATGTCTAAGCTCGGTGGAATAAGCAAACCCTTGGAGATGTCCTCTACAGAATCCTCATGCTGCAACCCCAGCTTGGGATGTGGAAGAATGCAGTCACCCATGTGCCTGATACTGATACTAATCCAGATCTCCTTTTTCCTTCAAGACAAAAATTGAGTCCTGTTATTTCAAGGATAAATAAGCTAATTTTCCTATTACTTCTCAGTTACTTGTTGCATCAAAGATATCACCTTGTTTTAAACATATGGTTTAAACTGCATATATTTTCCTTTTTTTCAGTTAGCTCCTTTTATTGTATTATTCATCTCCATGGCAGAAAGGAGGTTTTTGAATAATAGAATAACAGAGTATCCTGAGTTGAAAGGGACCCACAAAAGTCATCAAGTCCAACCCCTGGCCCTACACAGACACTCCAAGAATACCACCCTGTGCCTGAGAGCATTGTCCAAATGCTCCTGGATCTCTGGCAGCCTTGGGGCTGTGACCATTCCTTGGGGAGCCTGTTCAGTGCCCAGCCACCCTCTGGGTATCAATTGTTTCACATCAGAGAGAATAATATGCCACTCAACACTGTGACAGGCCAGCCAGCTTCACTGTTTTCATAAATTAGCCTCTTTAGAGCATTGTTTCCTTGTCCCAAAGATATTTAGGGCAGATGTCTTTAAAGAACTTTTTCTTCCATCCATTGTGGATGTCCCATTATAACTAAAGTTTTCACAATTGGAATAAATAGGTGAATTGTGCCCCCAGTGCAATCATTATTATAGTCAAAGAGGGAAAAAAATCTCAAGCCTGAAATTTTAACTCATCCTTTCATATGGAATCTGGATTAACGTTCTTGGTTTATTCCAAAGAACCTCAATTATTTCAATTGCACGGACATCAGCAAGAATATTGTTTATTTCCTTATGAATGAAATCAGACCAGGGCTTGGAGGAACCCGGTCTGGTGGAAGATGTCCCTGCCCATGGCACGGAAATGGAACCAGAGGATCTGTAAAGTCCCCTCCAACCCAAACCATTCTATGTTTGCATGATTCTAACATGGGAGCTTTAAAAATCAGCTCTTCACCTTTAGATCCTAATAGCTGCATGTCTTTCTCAGCAACAAGAAAATGGAAAATGAAAAAGATAAACCACCCTGCTAATGTTAAAAAATGGTAATAACTTTAAAAGAGACAGAGATTTTATCTTTTATTGAACCCCATAAAAATATATCATTTTGCTCACTCTTTTCCTCTCCAAAGGGTTTGTCTCTTGCCATATATGGAACATTACTAGCCAGAGGATTATCAAATATTGTTTCCTTCCTGTTTCTCTTAATTTTGCTGGAGGTGCAATGATCCAAGTGAATCAGAGCATTAAATTCCTAAAAAGAAAGCACATCCCTTATTTCCCTCTGATGAGGCAGACTACACACACGTGCACACACATATGCACACATGCACATGTGCACACAGACACACTATTTTAAGTCTCAAATATTGTGCTGAAACCTTTCTCCCTCACATGTAGGCTTGGGAAGAATTTAGTGCTAAATAAATGCTGCCTCAAACCAGGCAAGATAAAACATAAATCATTGCATTAAAAACCTCTAACAAGTCTATCTGCTTTTTGAAATGACTGGGAGATGAAAGAGAGGAGTCTCATTTAAGAAGGCCCAGCGGAACAGTTCTGCATTTATATAGCTGTTATCAAAAGCAATTCATTTGGAGATCAAATAGACTGACAGATAGGACAAGCAGGGGATCACTACTGCCTTCAGGCAGCCAAAAGCAAGGATGGTTTCCCAGTACCATCACTAATACTGGGTCTAGTCAATGCTCATGTCTATTATGGCTCACAGTAACAGCCCAGCTGAATGTTAATATTCACTCCTCACACTCCAGTTTGAAGCCGATTTGTAGCTGAGGGTGTAAATAGCCTACACCCCTTTCTCTGAGGTTTTTTTGCCTTCCCTTTCTCTGGCAGGGGTAGCTCATTTTGTAATCATTGTGTGTCTGCTGCAGATTTAGTTCTTACAAAGGCAAGGCCACTGAAGACAAAAAAGCAAGACGAGTGTCCCATTAACAATGTGCTGTGCATGGACAGCACCTCTCTTTCCTGTCTGCTGAGTCCTTCTGCTGCTTATTTGGCAGAAAAAATCCCAATTCTGTTGTCTCCTTTCAAAATGACAAGAAAAGCACTGCATCAGCCCAAGGCTGGCTGCAGTTTCTCCAGTGCAGCAATTCAGCACCTCATAAGGAAAACCAATTATTTCCCCCCCAAAGCACCATCCTTACCAGTGGGGTAAGCATGAAGACTTATGTTGATTTTAGCCTTCTGAAACATGTTTACAGTGCTAAATAAGTGCAAGTGAAGGAATTTTAAGGTTTTTTTATATATTTATACCTGGTTTTACCTGATTTTTATCTTTTAAGTTTTTTACCTGGTTTTAAGCTCAGGTAGCTCAGAAATGGCTTATGATTACACAGTTTAGTATAATTTTTTTTTGTCTAATGCGAGGTGTCTCTTTCCATGGCAGAGGGTGGAATCAGATGAGCTTTAAGGTCTCTTCCAACCCAAATCATCTTATGACTCTATGGAATCTCCTTGAAATGAAACTGTCTCATCCACACTGCATCACAGTTGCAGCTTCTGAGGATCCCAAGAGATGCCTCCATGGCCCTAGAACATGAATATTATTTTCTGTTGGGTTTGTTGGTTTTTTTAAAGGGAGGTCTGCCTTATGGCCACAGTGATGCTTTTATTGCCTCACGCTGAGAATATGTGCGGCATGCCTTGGGGTGTAGAGGGAAAGGAATTTAGGATTCTGCAGAACATAAATGGCTGAGGACACTGATAACAGATTCTTTCCAACAAAACATGGCCATCATTATACCCCAGCTTTTTATGATAGAGCTGAACAAGGGATTTGGGAACCACACAGAGAGTAAGATGCAATTGCCTTGGAAAGTGAGATTTCAACTTTCTGACTGAGCAAAATAACAAACCAGAATCAGCAGAAATGCAAAACAAAATTGGAACATGGCATGAGAGTGAATAGAGCACGTGAGGATGATGCTTTCCAACTTCTTTTCTATATCTTATAATTTTTATTATTATTGTCTCCTTTTCATTTATTTTACATTGTCAGATGCAGCCATCGCTGTATGGGAAGCACTGGAGGCTTGTCCAAGTTGTAATTCAATGTCTTCTACAGAAGGAAAGAAACCAACAGGTAAGCTGGATAACTTTTCAAGGACAAAAGAGAGCTGGGAGTTGTGGAAGGAGAAGGAGACAAATGAATCAAGAGCAAGAGAAAAAGGTGAGGTGGAAAATATGTGAAATGGAGTGCAGTAGGTGAGGTAGAAGATAATGCACTAATTCAGGTTTTAGGGCTTAATATTAAACAATATATACACATTCCTTACAGGCACTGAACCACCTTTAAAATTGGATTTTTAGTCCTACAAAACTTCCTGCTTCCAGGGCATAGTTCCCTACAAATCGAATAGATCAATGTATCCTAGAAAGGGATGTACAGAGGGGGGACATGGTAGAAGAGGAAAGACCAATCACTTCATTTCAGTAAAAGGACTATGAAATAAAACACATAGCTCAAGAGACAGCTTTGAAACATTCAAAAGGACTGTTTCTTCAAAGAACACTTCAGCAAACTAATGTATTCTTTGCTCTATGATATCAAGAAGACAGTCAAAATTTACATGGGTTAAAAAAAACCAAAAAACAGCAGGACAAATAAATGGCAAGAAATCATCAAGGAATGTTAAATAGAAATGAGCTTCCTCTGAGCTGCAAGTCATAGGAGAGTAGGGGAATACACTGGGGAAACACCAGCCTTTATTGTCCTGCTTGTTTTGTTATTCCCTTGGCACTCTGGACACTTTTAGTCGCCAGGGTAAGTGGATCTTTGATGTGGACCAGCCAAGTTATTCTTCTGTCCCCGTCACAAGACATCACTTTCCTGTTCTCTGCTGGGTCTTGCTCTTTGTTCCACAGCCCAACTGCCCTGCAGATAGTTTTCCTGCAGAGTTCTTGATCTGCTGACCTGAGAACCTATTCATGGGTTAGAAAAAAAACCAAAACCAACACCATCAACAAAACAAAGTCATGGTCCCTCTAGTGCAGCCAGCTCCGTCGTAAGGAAATCCAGCACAGCACTTGGATGCCAAACAAGATGGGATGAAATACTAATTATGGTAAGACTTTACAAAAAAGGCTATCTGCCCCCGTGAGAGTCCAAGCCTCCAAGCTAGTCTCTCGTGGAACAAAAGTAAGTTGTCAGATTTGAATAATTTCCCTGCATGAAGATAAATCCTCACATTTCTACATTCCACCCCCCCCACCCCACCCCCCGCCTTCCTCTTCCCCCCTCTTCAGTTTTGCAAACAAGAAAAGAAACACTAGGAGCTATTTCACTGGATAACCATGCAAATGAAACAGGAGATTTAAATGTCTTAGCAAGGAGATCAGAGACACAGTTGGAAACAGCTGTAAGGGGCATTGGAATGATTATAAGGGAATAGGATGGGTGCATTATTTGGCTTGGTGACTTCATTAGTGATATTTGGCATCAGATGCTCAGCTGGTGTGAATCCAAAGAGCTCCTCTCCTCTGTGCCTGCTTAACCCCTCTGAGGATTCACTTATTTGTCCTGAATATGGATTTCTACATTTTTCTATTTTAGTTTTTCTCCACTGTGTTGGTCTCCAGGCAGAGTTTTGAGAATAGGAATTCCAGCCATGAGAAGATATTTTGTGAGATGTAACAAAACTCAGGGTATGTTGCCTTGAAGATTCTGAGGACTTGTTAGAGACAAAACATTGAGGTTTGTTTCAACTTGCCCACCAGTAAATTAAATGTGGGTAAACAGCATATTTACACAGACTAACCCCCTAAATTCCCAGCCTCTTGTCATTCAAATTTATAACTAATAATGTATCAGGTGTGTCTTTTTGACCTCACAGCAATACCTGTGCAATATTCAATGGCAATTGCCACTTACAAATTTCATGGTCTCTTCTAAATATTTCCTGAAATAACATAAAAATAGAGTAGGAGTTTTTGTCTTTTTTTTGGCTATTTTTCCAGAGATATAGAAGTATTGTTTTGCTTCAGAAGCTCAAGACCTGTCTGTACACTTATTATTTTAAAACTGGAAGAATCTACCGCAAAAAGTAGGAATACGGTTCGTTCTGAAAGAATACTCAGTGTTTTGGGTTGTTTTAGGTTTTTTTTTTTTTTTTTCGCTTTTGTGGAAGATGGGGAGAAATAAGCAATCATTTTGGACGTCCAGCTTGACAATATATCTCCAAAAAGCAACCATTTCTGTCCATGGAAGTGTTAAAAAAACCACATATATATGGTCCTTATGAGCATGGTTCACTTTTGGGCTTGGCAGTGCTGGATTAACAGTTGGACTTGATGATTTTGGAGGGCATTTTCAGCCTAAATGGTTCTATGACCTACATGGAATAAGAAAGGAAGACAGACAAAACACTTTTTTTCACACACCTGGTGGACACACGAAGTTCAGACTAAGAAATGAAAGCAATTACACCTGCATTCAGCAGGCACAATATGAGTGGAAATACTCCTGTCAGTAACAGCAAACTTCTCTTTCATAAAAGGAAATATTTCCACCTTTCCCAGTCAAACCAAGAGTGGCTGTCCCAGACCGTGCACAGTCCCTGACTTCTCCTGCCCTTGCATTGGGGTGGAAAGTTATCTAAAGCAAGGAAGAACTTTTGTCTAGAAAACACAATTTTGTCAACGTTCTTTAAATATATATCACTATTCTGAGAACCATTAAAAGCTTGGGGCACTGCATTTTTCAAAGAAAAATTTAAAACAAATGTGTATGAGGAGGAAAATTTAATATTTAGTTAAATATTTAATTTTCAATTTTATTAAAAAAAAAAAGTTAACATTTTCATCGTCCTTTAGGGATCATTTTGTCATCATTTAGGGATTTAACATGGAATGCCAGTAACTTCTATAATAATTCTAGTTGTTAGGGCAAAGTCAGAAAGGAAAAGTCTTCCTTACACCTCCAAGTGCAACATTTTCACAAATTTTAAATCCATCAAAGGAATGGGGACTCCACCACTGCCCTGGGCAGCTGTGCCTGGGCTGGACTAGTGTTTTGGTGAAATGTTTTTCCTACATTCAATGTAAATCTCTCCTGGTGAAACTTGAAGTCATTTCCTCTCATTGTGTCACTCAAAGTGATTGACCCCCACCTATCTCCCACCTCCTTTCACAATCCCACTTCCCCCTTCCTCTCCTCACAAGGCTTGTTCTCCAGACCCTTCACCAGCTGTAGAGACAGATGCATCACACTCAGACCCTTTCTCCTACAAAGAAATTTAAATAATTTGGGTGCTAAGCAGAAGGAAATGCTGGTTAATACTCTTACCCCATCCATAACTGTGGGGTTTTTCTGCCCTTCTTGTCTGTGCCTATGAGCAAACAGATGCATTTCAGCTCTACTTGCATTGCTCACACCAAACCATGGGGCTGAATTCATTTATATCTGTGAGATAATGTGGATATTCTGGTTTGGAAAGCACATTGAAGCTGCATTTTCAGCAGTGAAAAACTGCACAAGGCAGTATTAAAGGTGTTTCTGACCAGCAGAGTAAATTGTGAATGGGGCAGGTTCTGAAGCTTTCAAAGGTGCTGGGTCATGGAGGTGCAAGCTCAGGAAGAACCACTGAGAGATCAGTATAATTATACACCAAATTGCACAGTCCCCTGATCAGCAGGAAGAGGCAGAGGGAGTGTAAAACCTGCAGCCCTCATATTCACAGCTCTGCTGGAAGGTCCTTCTGGGGACTGTTGTTAGTCCAAAATAAATCCACTTTCACCATTGCAAAGTGCAGGGGAGTCTTTCACGAGGTGTCAAGGAGGCAGAATTTTATTTCTGTGAGTACCTTGATCAGTGACCTCACAAGCAGCAGCAGCAAGTCCTTGTAATGCACCACAGCCCATTTCTGTGTTTAAAGAAAGAGTCCACGTTTTCAGCCCTCGGTGCTTTCGTTTCACAAAACCCTGTTCACAAGATAACTGCAGGCTGGAGCCATGAATCCATTTTCCCTTATTTACATGAATTTTCCACAGAGTCCTTCAGGAGGTATCATACTCAGCACTTCCCAGAGGAAATTATGTGTATAAAATTCATGAGAAAACCCTCTTTCTCTAGAGTATTAGTAGACATCTCTCTATTATGCAACCCAGGAATATTATAAACCAATAAATAAATCTTGAGATGAAGGATATTTGCTTCACCAAAGCAAACATCCTGAGAGGTGTGAGGAGAATATGTGTAGTGGTTTTAAAGGATAGCCTTGTTGGTTTGGGTTTTGTTGTTTTTTGTGTTTTTTTGTTTTTTTTTTTATTTCTGAAATATCTATGGTGATTAAGATCAGAGCAGTACTGTTTTAGCCTCAGCATCAATCTTAGCACTGGAATATGATTCTAATCTGTAATCATCCTTGTAACACGCCTATTTTATCAAGCAATATTAATGAGCTCATATGTGTCATCCCTTGGTAGAGCAGAGAAGGGATTTGGGGGCTTAATGCAAGTGATTCTTTCCATTTTTTGCCCATTTGCACAGAGTAGAGCTGGAGCTCATCTGAAAAGAAAGTTTATACCTGAGCTCAAGGTCTTCAATCTGCCCATTAAAATGACCCATGCAGAATGAACTGTCCTCAGAAACTTTGCAAAAATTAAAAGTTATTTGAAGCAGAATTTTTTGAGTTACTAAACTGTACTCTATGATTTAATGATTCTGTGGCTTTGAAAGAGGATTTGTATGATTAGAAGCAGTAAATTAACCACATTTACCTTTTAGACCCCATAAACCACATGTCCAGAGAATGGACCTCGTGGACCTGGATGGGCTTTGGAGTCAGCCCAAAAGAGACACAGGTGGTTTCTCCTGCACTCATCATTTTTCACTGCAAACTTCTCTCACATTGAGGGGAATGCTTTGAGGAGCAAGATCCAGAGATTCATAAGAAAAATATGGTTTAGGTTCCTGACCATGGAGCCAGACTTTTCAAAGGTTTCTTTGCCAAAGCTTTGCACCATGACATAATCAGGCAGGAAAGACTGAATTGTATGGAAATTTTCTTAATATTAGAGGGTTGAAACACCTCTGAATAAATAAAGAGGACTGGAGGTGTCAGAGGTGTTCCTTTCTGCCCTGCTTCCTTTCCTGGGCTGTCTCCTGTCCTCCCCTTGCTGTCACAGGTTATGACATTGCCACCCATAACAACTTCCCCAGGACGAGGGGTGAGGTTGTACACATTCTCTCTTTCCTCTAAGTCCCCACCATTCATGTTTTAATTTTCAGTTGGTGTGAAATTCCTTATTTTTCCACCAAGCAAAGTGTTTTCCTCATCTGTGTTTCCTTTGTTTACCCCATACAAAATTCTAAACTACTTCTGCCACTGCAGACACCTAAACTGAAAGCAGTGTCAATCCTAGAGTAAAAGCAACCTCTTCTTATTTAAAATCTTTCTGTCCATGGAGCAAAATAACATTAGCTCCTTTTTAAGATCTTTATCCTGACAAAAATAAATGTTAGTGATTGTCTATAATGACAAGAAGCTGTTCTCAGTCATCAGCTGTCAGAACAGAAACTCTGCCTAGTAAATCCAGGCATATTCTTAAGTATAATTTTTCTGTCCTAACAAAATATATCTCATTTCATAGAATCCTGGAATGGTTTAGGTTGGAAGGGACTTTAAAGGTCTCATTCCATCTCCCTGACATGTGAGGGACACCTTCCACTAGACCAGGTTGTTCCAAGCCCCATCCAACCTGGTCTTGAACAATTCCAGGGATGGGGCATCAACACATGGCTGATCCACTGGTCACACAACATAAGGGACCTGTCCTTTTACATTATTTATTTTCCCCTGAGAGATGGAGAATCAATCATGTGCTGGTTTGAAAGCAAAACCAGTGAGACTCCAAGTCAGAAATACAATTTAATAGGAGAAAAGAGGGGAGAAAAAAAAAAAAAAAGTAAAATAAAATAAATTGAATAATACAACCTGACACCCTGTTGGTTAGGGTGGTGGTACCAGTCCAGATGAAGTGGTTTTGTTGAAGCAGTGATCGCATAGAGAGGTCTGGTAGCTCTTGCCCTCTGGCAATCCAGTGGGTAAAGGCTGCTGTGCTGTCCCAAATCCCAGATTATATCCAGGTGGGAATGCTTGGCTCCTCCCTCTGGGTGGAGCATCTCACAATGGGCTGATGTCATTCCACCAGTCATGCAGTGGGTCCTTGATTGCCCATTAAACAGAGAGAGCTCCCAGAGGGAGTTACCTGTGAGTCATGTGGTAAGGCACTGATGGCCCATTAACAGAAGATAGCCCGGAGGGAAGGGGCAAAAGAAACACTGCCCCCCACCTGGTTTCAATAGCTCATGAAGATGGTAATAGAATACATACTTTGGGCACATCTTACATTGTAACCTAGGACAAATCACCAATTCTCTGAATAGCAACTTTTAGCTAAACTTTTTTTATTTATAGATAACCTGATCCCTCTGTGACCAGACTAGAAACAGACCTGCTCAGCAGTGACCTCTGTAAACACAGTTTGATGCTTTCAGCCTGTCTTTAATCCATTTAAAGTGCATCATGTTAATTTTGAGCATTTTTCTCTAGTTTTGTAATCAAGAGGTCATAGTGTAGCAAGTAAAATTCCTCACAGATGCCTATTGCTTCAACACTTCTGTCTTTATCAACTGAACTTGTAATCTCATCAAAAAAAGAGCTCTCAATTTAGTTTGGCAGGACCTATTTTCCATAAGCCTGTGTTGACTGGCATTCCCTATACGTCCCTTCTTTATTTCTGAGGATGGGGGACTCCAGGGTATGAGGGAAGAGGCTTTACCACAGCACACACATCCACAGCTTCAAATTCAAGCACCAATTGTCAGCTCCTCTCCTGGAGCCTCCGTCAGCCTGAAACGGCCCTGGAGTTATTTTATGCTTTGCTCTCTCCAAATCAAGACTGTCCTGTCTGGAAATCCAAGGAGGCCTTTCTCAGTCTCTATATAAATAATTCTTTCATACAGCCAACATTATTAGTCATAGTGTGCAATCGGCTCTGTATTAGAATAGCCAGGAAGCCCAGTGGCAGTGTGAAATGACTGATCTCCGGTGTGGATGGAGCTGCAGCCCAGGCCCAAAGCCGCCTACCTGGGGGCAGGGGAGAATTTAACTGGGATTGGTGATATTAGGGAAGCTGGCAATTTGTGTGACATGACAGCTCCTCTGCACGGACGGCACCTTTCCTTTCCTTTTTTTCTTTCCTTTAACCCTCTGCACCTTGCAAATGAAACCAGTTCAGGTGCTCTTATTATTTCTATTTCTATTTCTACTTCTATTTCTATTTCTATTTCTATTTCTATTTCTATTTCTACTTTTATTTCTATTTCTACTTTTATTTCTATTATCACTTTTGCTTCTAAATCTATTTCTATCTCTATATCTATCCCTATTACTATCACTATTACCATCTTTCTCTGATATTATCACTACTACTATTTCCATTATTATTTCTATTTTTTCTTTTTCAATTTCTATTTCTACTTTTTTACTTCCATTTCTTTTTCTAAATCTATTTCTATCTCTACATCTGTCCCTATTACTACCACTATTACTATTGTTTTCTCTAACATATCACTATTATTATTTCTATTTCTATTTCTATTTCTATTTCTATTTCTATTTCTATTTCTATTTCTATTTATATTTATATTTATATTTATATTTATATTTATATTTATATTTATATTTATATTTATATTATTTATATTATTTATATTAATTTTTCTCTTTCTACTTTTGCTTATTTTTCTATTTCTATATCTAATTCTGTTCCTACCTCTATTATTATCATCACTATTACTACTATCATCGTTACCTTTTTGTTTCAAGGATGGTTTCAATGGCAACTGGGAAGCCAGGATGGAGCTGCACTTTTGGAAAATAATTAATTAGGAAGAGCCTCAGTGCAGCCTGAAGCCTGAGTGGGCAGCGTGGGCTGAGGGAGGGAGCAAAGCTGCATTAGCATTCTCATTTTGCACATGAGGAGCTGAGGGGCAGAGACATTAAATGAGTGGCCTAAGGTCAGAGAGGGGAATTGGTGGCAGGATGCAGACTTGAACTGAGGACAGCTGATATCCAGCCTAATTCATAAGCTGCAAGTCTTGCCCTGTATTACTTTTTCAGTGTTGCCTGTCTTCATTCTCTGAAACAGGCTTAGATAACCAAAATGCTGTAGTGAATCCATCTCAGGACAGATAGCCGAAGGAAATGGGTGGGGTTTTTTCTGATTTCTTTTCCACTTGCTCCTAGTGCAAGCTTTAGTGAGTTCCTTAACTCTTCCTTGTTTTGTTTCATCTCTCTCTGATTCATGGACAACAGCATGGTTTTCTCTCCTAAAGATGCTGGGAAAAGCAGGAGTCTACTGTTTCTCTTGGAAGGGAAAATTTGAATTTAAAATAGAATAGCAGAGATGTCAGAAAAAAAATAAAACTATTTAAAATAATAGTTTTTAAGTAATTCAGATTTCCTGAGGGATTGTTGGTGGTTTTTTGTTTGTTTGTTTGGGTGGTGGTGGTTGTTGTTGTTGTTGTTGTTGTTGTGCTGTTGTTTTTTGGGGTTTTTTTTCCTCCCAGATTTTGGGGACTGTATAAACCCTCAGACTCCTAGAAATGAGATGCTCTAGGCATTTCTTGGAGGATCTGCAAGATGGGAACTTTGACTGACCTGGTTGGCTCCCAGGTCTATGGGATGGCTGAAGCCCTGAATTCCTGTAAACCCTTAGCTCTGCTTTAGGTGGGGAAATCAGGCAATTCCTGGATCCCCACCTCCAAGATAAACTGGTACTGGATGAGGTCCTGCTAATAGGAGCAATGGAAGAGCAGGCAACAACTTTCAGAGGGTAAAATTGCCACAGGACCTCTACTTCTGCAGCACTTCTGCGCTTTTTCCATCAGAAAATAACTCATGTTGAGTTTCAGGCTGATCAGTGAAAGACTCCACTGGAACTAAGTGCTGCTCTGGGTTAAGATGAAAATGAGTGCTTGAGAAATCTGGAAGTCAACGATGTAATTTAAGCTATTCAGGTAACACCTGCAGAGAAAAAGGCTCTTGCACAAGGTGGTTCAGCCTGTCCTGCAACAGCTGTGCATGAAAAATGAAGAGCAGCACCCTCCTGGATCCATATCTGATATTACCCACAAAGAAGGCAGAGTTAAGTCAGTCTAGACACATAACTTTTAATATTTAGGGGTAATGAGTGTAGATGAAAGGTAGGTTGGTTGGTTAATCAGTTGGTTAATCCCCAATCATAGAATCATGGAATCATGGAATGGATTGGGTTGGAAAGAACCTTAAATCTCATCTCATTCCATTCCCCTGCCATGGGCAGGCACACCTTCCACTGGACCAGGTTGTTCAGACCCACATCCAACTTGGCCTTGAACACCCCCCGGGATGGGGAGTCTGCAACCTCTCTGGACATATTTTCCAGTGCCACCTCTTGGGAGTAAAGAAAAATTTGTGTTGTGCTCAGGGTTTATCTCTTGCATATATTGTCTCTATCCCAATGTCAAACTCCACACAGAAATAGCCATAAATACCTTCCCCATTACAGAAGGAAACCAATTATTTTATGCTCTGCCTGTGAATACCAAGACCCAAATCAGCCATGATTTTGCTCAGCAGAAGTTTCCTTTGCTGACAATTTTGCCTCTCACAGTGGAGCAGAAGCCTCATTTTCAAAGAAATAGAGGTACTAAGACCCACAGCAATGAACTTGTGACGCTGTCACTTGGGAGTAGTGTTTCAGACTTCAGTACATCATATAATCTACCATGCAATTGTACATTAAACAAGTGGATACTGAATCATCCCTGGACTAGTAAGCTTCTAAGCCTAGTGGTGGACATGAAGATAAAAAGTCCCGATGGGCAAGTCTTAAAAGGGAGTTGTAATTTTTGTTTCAGCTAATCACCATTTGTGTGTCTGAAAAGAGAAGAAAGCACAAGGCAGAACAGAACAAAACGCAGCATCCTTCTCCCTGCAATGCACATCTTTTCTCTGGGATTAAAATAGGGTTTGCATTTTAAATTTTCATTTACTAAACAGAAAAATATTTTACTAGGATGGAATGGTATTAAGGAGAAATGATTCTTTGTGTGCCCTCAGGCCTGGTGAAGACAGGATTTGATTTGCTGTGTTAGGCTGGAATCTGGATTGATACACAGAGATGAGAAGGTGTTTAATAAAATTTACATTTCATTTTCTCACTTGACACCAGTCTCCTGTCACTCACCAAATGAAGGGAATACGACAAATAACTTTTGTCAGCACCTAGACACGGAGAGACAGTCTGGGGAGGGAGAGCAAGGGTGGGATATTTTTAACATCACTCCCTTTGACGGCTGCAAGGCTTGGCACCAGCTTCATCTTTAATGTGCTTTGGAACAGAGAGGTGCATCAGGAGAAAAAGCACAAATTAATCTAACCCACAGGTATGGACAAATAACCCACTGGGAAAGGAAGGGGATGACCCTCACCCAAAGCAGCAGGGAATTTGGGTGGTGCCCTGTGCTCAGCTTGTGTGCAGCTCCTGTCTGGCAAATGCAGGCTGACCTGGCTTGAGTCCATCCTTCACAGAGATCTCCAGGGACTCTTTCTCACTCCCCCATCTTGGCTGTGTCACCGCTTTCTGTTCTTCTTCTTTCCCAAAATTAAAGTATGTGGGTTTATTATTAAGCCCTTTCATCCCTGTTTGTTGGTTTGGTTTGTTTTTGTTTTTTTTTCCACCTGCCTCTGGGTTTCTAGTTGAGGACCAAAGGTCAGGGCCCCAGTCACCACCTACATGCCACAGGTTTAACTGCACAAACCAAGAGGGGTTTTTTTTTGCAGGAGGATTGAGTATAAATATTCTCCTTCTCTTCTTGTATTACCCTTTATCTGTTCAGCTGAATTTTAAGTCAGGTGCCTGAATCCCACGGGACTCCCACAGAACTCAGAAAGTGATGAAGAATGTGTGGTACATCTGGAAAGCAAGGTGAATAAGTATTACTCCCTACTTCTTATGCAAAAAAACCCTGGGAAATACCAGGCAGAACACTTAAAATAAAAGCAGAATTAGCTTTTTTTTCCTTTTTTATTTTTTTCCCCCACACAAGATATAGATAGTTCAGTCTAACCCAATATTAGTGCTACAATTATATAAAATGTTTAGGGATAATAAGTCATTAGGAGCAACCAACAATCCCAGAAGTCTCTTACTGCTTAAAATAAAATCCAGGGAGGGCTAATTTAATATTTTGCTTTTTCTTATATTTGTCCTCAAGTATGCAATGCTTGCAGCCCCCAGGTCTAATACAATATGGAAACTGTTCAGAGGCTGATCTTGCTTATGTGCAGCCTTCTGCCATGGCCTTACTTCAAAACTACTTTTATTTTTTTCTTTGTTAGCTCTTCCCCACTGTTCTTCTCCTCTTTGAGAAAGAAAAGAGGAAAGAAAAGAAAAAAGAAGCAAAAGGAGAGCATAAATACCTCTGAAAATAACCCTCCTCCAACAGATATTTCAGCTTCTGTTAAAAAAGCCTAAACTTTGTCTGTGTCTTTTTATTTTCCGTTTTGGAAAACTCACTAATGGCAGGGTCTTTGTAGTTCACTTTTTGTTCTGTGAAAACCGAAAATTTTGAAATGCTTTGGTGAGAGAGGAGAAGGTTGTTGGCAGCTCCTTGGCAGCTCCAGCTCTGCACACAGAGGTTTGAGCCAGGGAAAAGAAGCTCTGGTGCTTCTCAAAAGTTCTTCCAAGGTTGGCCTCAGACTTCTTGGAGCTTCAGTGTCTCTCACTGCAGCCCATCACGTCACCCAATAGGTGAAGTTTTGTACCTCAGGTAGCACCTACTGCCTGTCCCCACTCCCCCAAAAACACAGTCCTTACACGTACCTGAGAAAGCCCCCCTTGCTGGTGTGTTTCAGAATCTTGGAATGATCCTTTGGCATATCTGGCTTTTGCTCTTGCAAAATAATGCTGCTCGACAAATTATCACCCAGCATTTCCCACATTTCAGAAGGTAGAAAACTGGAACTGTTTCACATTCTGCCAAATGCATAATGACTGCAAGAAATTATATTTAAAAACCTGTGAATCTGGATAATCACTAAGTGTCCATAATCACCCTTGGAGTGTTGCATCATGCAGCTTCCTTGATCCACTGAAGGTTTCCTCTCACAGTTCCTAGTCCAGTGAAGATATTTTTAAGTGCAATTCTCTGTTAATAAGGTTATTCATTGCAGAGTAAGGAGCTCAGAGAAAAACCTTATGACCAGACACTTGCCTCCTTTATTTGCCATTTATACTTCTCATGCTATAGAAATAAATGCCATAATAAATACCATAATAAATAGGGACTGGAAGTTATACCACATAGAGATGATCAAAAGGTTTATAATCTCATTGCTGTTATTTGGTTTTTCTTTCTTTTTTTTTTTTTTAATTTTGTCTTAGGCACACAATTCCTTCAACCCAGACTGTAATTAATTTTACTACATCACCAGTTATCTCTGCTCCCTAACCAGGCTTGTCATTTTAATTTTTCACAGGCTTTCTTTTTTCCTATCCATGTGCCTGTTCCTGTATCTTCGTGAAGTCTCATCAGCTCTGGCCCAAAGCCTAAGGCAAATTTGTCTGTAATGCACTCCTCTATTTCAGACATAAGAGGAAAAAATATCACCCCCACAAAATGGGGAGGGAAAAAAAAAAAAAAAAGAAGGAAGAAGAATAATTTTGACCATACATTGTCTAGCAATTCAGAAAAGCCTGGAGAGCTTGGTTAAAAGTAAGGCAACCTTTCAGCAATATTCTTATTTATATCAATAAAGGAACTCAGAGGTATTGTAGATGGAACTATAGAAAAAGGTTACCAGGTGGAAATCCCAAATCCAGCAAACTTAATGAAATTTTTGCCATTGGCTTCAGTAGAGCCAAACTTGTCAAATTTCACTGACATTTAACATGACTGTCCAGAAGGACTTTGGGTCTCAGAGGATGGATCTGAGCAGGCAGATCCAGAGATTTTTTTATTAATTTTTTCCTGCACCTTGAAGGCTTCCTTCATGTCCAGTGTGGGGAAGTTACACTTTGTTAAGCCCCAGTAATTTGCTGGAAGTGTTTTGTGTCCCTCACAGAGCTGGTCTGAGTGTGGGCTGGGCTGAAGCCTCAATCTCTGCCACGATATCCCCACAGGCTCCTTCCAAAATCCAAGCAGAAATCCTGCTGCTGTCTCTCTATGTCACAGAAGCTGGACTTTGACAGCAGCTGAATGCCCTGAGCTGAGCCAGAGGGCTTGAATAAGCCCAAGCCTATGAAGGCACCACATCCCATGTGATATCATGGCTAATCCACACTGGGGATTCTTCATCTGCCTGCTTCCACTGCATCCCTACCCTGACCTCCCCCTGGGTTTTGGAATGCAGAATGTCACAAGTTTATCCACAAAACACCCATGCAAAGGTGGATACAACTGTTGCGACAATTATAGCGTAAGGATTAAGAAGAACTCCAAGCAAAGATTGATCAGGATCACCAAAAGTACTGACCACAACACAGCACTGACAACAAGTGCCTCTCAGGAGAAGCTGGTATTCAAAATATTGGAAAATGAGGGGTTTGGCTTGGGATATGAGATGTTTCTTCTCTTTCTTTGCCTTGTCCAGGACATTCTGTTGCAATTCATAGAACCACAGAATGGGTTGGGCTTGAAGGGACCTTAAAGATGTTCCCATTTCCCTGCCATGGGTGGGGACACTTTCCACTATCCCAGGCTGCTCCAAGCCCCATCCAATCTGGCCCTGGACACTGCCAGGGATGGGGCAGCCACAGCTTCTCATCTGATCACATAGCTCCTGTAAGAGTGAGCATTTTAATTCAGTTTTGTGGAAAACATCAATGGAAAACGTTTCAAAAGAAGTCTGGATCTCCCTCAGCCACAGAGCAGTAGCATCCTATTTCATCCAATCTCTGTTGCAGTCAATCTAAACCCAATTATTTTAGGAAAAAGATGCCATTTTTTGTTTAGCCATGAAATGGCTTAAACTACTTCAACCACTGAATCTCATTCATGTCTTTCTCTCTGATCACTACAGTGTTGTGTTTTTTCTTTCTTTTTTTTTTTTTTTTTTTTTCTGATGCAGAAGATCCCCTAAATGTGTTACTCATTCAGGATTTGCTGCATGCTTGCACCCATTTGTCACCAAGGTTTTTTTCACTTTCTCCCCACTTCTTTCCCATGTGCTACCACTCACTCAGTTGAAAATGCTGCAATTAAAGACTTTTAGCCCTGTTAATTTTATTAGATGTCCAGCTATATAAGACATTACATATTCTGCAAACAAAGTATGGGTAAATTCAAGAATTATGAACTAAAGGATTAATTTAAACCCTTAACTATTTCCAATATATTTGACTTTTTCCCTGAAATAATTCTTTTTTGTATAGTATTTTCATATAACTTACATTCAATATTATTGGCGGGCATACTGACGTGTAATTTTATATGATTTTCTTTTATACTGCTTGGATGTTATGGAGTCACTTGCTAGAAGTAGAAACACTGAAGGGAAATAGCATTCATGGAATGGAGGAATTGTATTTCTGTAGAGAGGGAAGGCTCCACTGCTGTGTAAAAGCATCTGAAATTGGGTGTCAGCTGTGGAGAAAAAGAAGAGTTTCCCAATAATTTCACCAGACACGGATGTCTTTGAAAGGTATAACTTTTTGTTCAGACCCTGAATCATGATCCTTAGGGATCTATCCAATAATAATATTTTGGCCTCTGCAGAAAATGCTGTAATAAATGGCTTTTCTATACCATGGAAGAGGTCAGAAAGGCTGATCCATTGCACTTAATAAGACCTTCATCCACAAGTGTCTTAAACCAGGAAAACTCCTGTTCACTCAACGAGAAGCCTGGCTCAGGGTGCAGTCAGTCTAATTTCACCCCAAAATTATGATTATAAAGACAGCATAGTACAGAAGCCAAAGATGGTGAATCTATTTTTGTGCCAAGGAAACTGAGCAGCTTGATCAGAATCTGCAGCTTAACCCCTTCAGCTTGAAGAGAACTGCTTTGTGGTTTGTTTGAGTATTTTTCCAAATCCAGGTTCTCACCTTCTCTTCCACTGCTGATCTGGCCAGAAACCTCATCCTCCTGATTAAGTAATTTTTTTTTTTTTTTTCAGCAAAGGGGCATAAATTTTATCTGGTGCTACCAGGATACCTTGCAACCAAGAACTTTATGGTACAGAGAAAGCACAATAAAGTTCCTCATCTTCCAGCTCAGTAGAGCAAAGCACAGAGGAATTCTCTGAGCAACTGAAGAATGTCAGCATTAGTATTATTATCCATAAAGAGTAGTGTTCCTAACAAGCCAGTGATTTAAAGGTGTCAGAAAACAATGTCATGATGAGGATTTAGTCAGTAAAATACTTTAATCTAAAAAAACAAAACAAAACAAAACAAAACAGGTTCAAGTAGAGCGGATTGGAAGCACTTAAGCCACAATGAAAGTTGAATAAATGAAAAAAAAGAAAAATATTTATGTACATACTGAAGTTCTTTGAATGAAACTAAAAGCATGGCTGGAAGGAATGGGAAAATTTCTATATATTTACATATATGCATATTCACCAGCAGTGCTCGAGATACTAAGACTACATCCTTGCTAGAACACTGAAATGTCAGAAACCCTGTTGAGTTGTTAGGCTGATCCCTGACTGCTTTTGAATGCAATCTCAAAGCTGATCCATGAAGCACTCCCCAAAACAACTTCTGGAGAGTTTTGGAGGAGTCAGGAGAACTGCTCTCAAAGGGCAGTTTGGACACACCCAGCCCATTTTGGAAGCTAAGAAAGGCCAACATCAAGGAGCCTCACAGCTGGCTGTGGGTTCATTGTCCATGTGTCTGTGTGGTCCCCATCCCAACACCTGTACTGTGGGAAATGGATTTGTAGAGAATTCTCAAAGCCTGACAGCTCACATAATGTGCATCTGTACACAAACCTTGAGACAAGAAACGCTGACTTAGAAATGCCATGGAATAGGACGGACATTGTTGAGAGAGAAATGGAACTAGAGAAAAGTTTTAAGGGATAGCCTTGCAAGTAAGACTAGATACTTTGGAGAAATAAAACTATGAAAGATTCATTGAAGTAGGACCCACAGGGGTGATTTTAGATGATTGGCTTTAGGGCATTAACAGCATGGTAGGGCAAAATCTGATAGGCCAAGAAACACTTACAATGTAGTAAGTAAGAAATAGTTGGCTTCTGATTGTGATGGTGTGAATTGTAACATCTGTATTGTCTCACCCTTCACATGAGACTGAAAACGGAATAAAAGTTTTTTTTTTTTAATGCCTCTCAGTTGCCCCACCTCGGGGTCAGAAAAGGCTATAATCCAACTCTGTATGGTTTTCTCTGACCACAGAGGCACAAGGCTCAGCCCCACAGTGACCACAGTGGTTCACCCCCTCCCATCACTGCTCTACCCTTCTGCTGCCACCATGGCAACACACTCTCTGACATCATTCTGGTGTTGGGGCATCCTCTCAGACTCCTCTCTCTCCTGGCTGTACCCAGCTGAAGGTTGGGGCACTTCCTTCTGGCTGGAGCACCCCGGGACTGCTGGCTGCTGAAGCTCCACAGAGGCACCAGCAGATCTTCTTCCACGGGGCTGTTGGTGACTGTCACTTCTCCTGGCTGAGGGAAAGGTGTGTCTGTCACCTGCCTTGGACTGGATTTGCTTTCTTGTGCTTGGCTTTCTTGCTGGCTTGGCTCCACAGGGCTGCAGGTCCAGCTCCTCTGCATGTCCTGTGGCAGCTCCCACTGCTCCACTTCCTTCCATATCTGTGAAAGCAACACTTGTTTTTTGTTTCTTACAATAGTTATAAGACCCCAGCTTCATGTAAACTATCATTTTACACCTACACTGTGTGTCAAAGACATCAATAATTTTTTTAAAATATTTTTTCCATATTTCACACGGGCAGACAATGATGGGAAAAGGGGGAAGAGTTTTAAATTGAACAGGAGAGATTTAGGTTAGAGATTAGGAGAAAGTTCTTCCCTGTGAGGGTGGTGAGCCACTGGCACAGGTTGTTCAGGGAAGCTGTGGCTGCCCCATCCCTGGATGGAGCTTGGAACAACCTGGGATAGTGGAAGGGTGGGAGGAAGTAGGCAATTATTAAAGTCCCTTCCAACCCAAACCATTCCATGATTCTGTGATTAATTAAAAAAACCAGTTCCTGTTACAGAAATAGTTTCAGTGGTCATACATTTCAGTTGGATGGAAATAAATTGGCAAAGCCAAACAACCATTAGCTATTTCCACAAATTATAAAAAGCAACAAACCCAGCTGGTTGTGCTTATTGACACACTAACAGCTGCTAGAGCATCTCCAACATTTAAAAAATTTTGAATTAATGTTTAATAATCAATTGTATAGAATACAGTGTCTTAGTAAGCTGTGTATGGTTAAGATTGATAATATTTTAATACTACACACCCATAAAATGCATCTTCCCTTTCTGAAACTGGTTGTAATATAGGGTAGAACTTTATGTTTCTAACATTTGAGCCCTACTCAAGGCAGAGCCTGTAACCTGCAATGCTGTTTTTAAAATAAATGACACAGAAAAAATGCAAGAAAAGGTAAATATACAGCATAGAGTTTTCATGCTGAAATGTTTACATCCTTATATATCAAATGGTTGTCAATAACAGAGGCAGGGTCACTTGCAGTGACATAGTACATAATTTCTGAGCTGACAGAATGTGTCATGATTGGCAGCCTAACTTGTAGCATCATGTGGATGCTAAAAATAATTACAATTTTCTTGTAATTCTCTCCCTCCCCCCACAAAAAAAAAAAAAAAAAATATGCCACCAGACTACACTCAAACCTTTTTTTTTTTTTTTTTTTTTTTTAATACTCATTCCAAATCCAGAACTAGTCCTGGTCAATGTCTCATGTGTTAGATCAGCTTTTTCAGTCCATTTATCAGCACACATTGTAGGTCCTTAGCACAAATAACACTAGAAAATGTGTTATTACCACTTCCATTGTTGCAGGTTTTTTGTCCTTTCCATTTAACCCTTAACAACCTGTGACATTCAGCCTCATGGCTGCTCAGACCTTTTGCTCAGATTCATTCTCTTCTGCATTTCCTGTAATTCATTAATTGGGACTATATTTGCTGAATCATAGAATATCTCAAACTGGAAAGGACCCATAAATGTTCATTGAGTACCAACCCTGCTTCTCACAAAATCACCTGAAATGAAATAATATTTAAGAAAGGTTGCATAGACACTCCTTGACCAACGTGAACTCTGATAGCCCTGGCAATGACTTCATGTTTGTGCTCATTTTTTTTTTCTGTTAAAGGGTGTTGTGGGTTTTGTTTGTTTGTTTGTTTGTTTAGGGTTTTTGTTTGTTTTTTTTTTTTAACCTGTACACTAATAAATTTAAATTTCAGGGCTGTACCTCTTGGAAATCCACCAGAAAGTTGCTACCAAAATTTCAGCAGTCAGACATATTATTATGTTTAGCACTTTTCCTTCTTAAGTTGGCTTTAACTTTAGGTAGTCTGCTGATTTAAAGTACAAATTACATACATCACCAGGTCCAATTTTCTTCTTTAGACACGTAAACAAGATAATAAGGTCATGATCTCCTGTACCAAAGCTTCATGTTAGTTCTGGAGATTTTTTTGACTCTCTCATCTTCAAAGGTGGCATTTTCAACGGTGAAAAGAAGGTTTTTTCAAGCAAGTTTGAATCAATGCAGGAGGCTACAAGTTTTCTGGATAGAAGCAGTTTCAAGGATGAAGTACTGCCTTGAGATCCCTTATTTTTAAACATTAAATACAAACTTTAATATCATGAAAGCATATGATTAACTGGGTTAAGTACCAGCTAACAGAGCTCAGGCAGAAATTATATATGGGAAATAATTCTCAGGGATGCGTGGCAGTACCAGCCACTACCACTGAAATGGAAGATGTTAAGTGTTTCCACTGGTGATTTGGGAATTTAAACTGAAATTGATTCTGATGAAATTTTGTAAAACGAGGGGAAAATGGCAAACTGGTAGGAAGGGAGGAGGAGGAGCTGATCTGAGCAAGGTAGGAGCCAGAAGGGGAGACCCAAAGTACAGACTGGCATAACATCTTCAAGAACACGCAGTGATTTCTAGCTGAAGATGTCCAAGGAGCTCAGAATAAGAGTCAACCAGGTACCATTCTGAAGGGTTCAGGGAAAGGAAAGAAAATTGAGGCTTGGAAATGTAAGTTGTGGGAGGACAGAAGCTCTCTGTCGAACCACCAGAATAAATTGCAAAAAGCAAAAAGAAACATTATGTTCCTCCACCTCCAGGTGTGTTCTGTCAACAGTGCCTTAGTCCATCAAAAGTTCTTCAATTCAAGAGAGAGGTAATTATGAGAAGCTAAGGAGATTTTTCTTGTTAGACCAAGGTTAGGCAAGGCAATATCTTGATCCCTTCTCCCTGCTGGGCTGCATAACTGTGCATATTGGTTTCTCCCTCATTTTCATCCTCAGCTGCTCCTTTTGGTACAACATCCAGGACCCTTCATCCACTGGACTTTGCACTCCGAAAGTACCCACCAATGAGAAAATCTCAGTTTTGCAAGTCTTACTGTGGTGATTAATAAATAAAGGCTCTGAACACTTAATTGTGTTAGAAAAGTGGTATTTCTTACGAGGGGAAGAGCTACAAAGCAGAAACTGAACAAAAAGAGTGCAGCTTTGATTTCTTCTCTCTCTCTCCAAAACCAACAGCACTTTAAATAGGGGGGAATCAAACATTAGACATTTCCAAGTCGTATGTATTAAATTCACTTAAGATATTGTTATCCTTGTTTAGATTTGAACATATTGGGGAATCTTTTTGTCTTGCAACTATTCCTAAAAGACTCTAAGTGGCTGGATTGCCTTTTTCTGACAAAAAAAAATAATTCTTCCCATGAATTATTTACGTGACGGCTCCAATCAACGCCGTACCTGTCAGCCTCCCCAGCCAAAATGAAAGTTCACTATGTAAAGGTGCCAAGGGAGAGTGGCAGCCTCCCACTGCGAGTTTATAGACAGAACTAAGTCAGCACGCATTATGTGTCAGAGCCGACATCAGACAGAATCAGATCCTTTGATCTCAGACCTCCACAGGAAGCTTAGATCTCAGACAAATTAGATAAAAAATGAATTTATAGCAGATATGTGTCCTAAGGCACACAGCTGAATGCTGTGTTTTGGAAGAGTATGGCAAATATCAAAACACATAAACTGCAGAATTTCCTCTCTCCTTCTCTCTCTCCTTCTGCTTTTGTGATAGACACTAATTAAAAGGAGATAAAAAACTCCAGCTCGCCTTTTCCTGCCTCTTATGTAATCCACAGGCTTCAGTAAGAAGGAGGAAAAAGAAATTCCCAAAACAGAGTAAATGGAGGGTTCAGCAGGGTTATCTGAATGCCCTCAGATCTGTGCTGCTGGCAGGTGAGATTTAAAAAAAAAAAAAAAAAAAAAAAAAGCCCTCAACCACTGTAAGAACATTTCACACTTGCAGAAAGGGAAGCCGGTGCTTTGTGCTGCCAGCCACATGCCCCCGGGGCTGTCTGCTTTTCGGTGACCTCAGAAGGAGTCGGGTTTGATCAGAAGATGATGAAAGGACAAGTCTCGAGGAGGTGTGCTGGAACGGGTTGTTTGTGGCAGGACCCTGGGGAGCAAAGTGGGACACAGGGTGGGGTGGAGCTGCTTTGGGCTGCTGGGTTGGACTCACAGGGGCCCTGCAAATAAGCCCTGGGTGGGTTTTTTTTTTTTACCTCCAGTGTAACACGGTGCAGTCCTTCACAGCCTGCAAACCTGCCCAGAGCTTTTGATCCCCCTCCAGCACCTGGAGATTTGGGCAGGGAGGAGCCCTGCTTCTCCAGGCATAGGGGGACACCCCGAGTGTTGGTCCCTGCCCTACCCCAAAAATGCTGGGAGAAATCGTGGACTCATTGAATTGTAGAATGTCCTGAATTGTGGGGAAAGAACCCAAAAGGATCACTGAAATACAGGCCCTGTCCCTGCACAGGGCACTCCAAAAATTACAGCATGAGCATAAGGGGGATTGTGCTGCTGCCTTCAGTGCAGCTAGCAATTCACTCCATCTGTATTAAAGGACAAACAGAAAAAAATCAGGGAGGAGAAGGAGGAGGCAATAAAGAGATAGGCCTTTTGAGAATGTGCCATTGATCCTGTGCAAACCTATAGAATCTTGGAATCATTGAATTTGGAAAAAAACCTTTCAGATCCTTGCATCCAACCACCAAGGCAACACCACTGTACTCACCATTAAACCTCTCCCCAGCTGCCACCTCCCACACATTTTTGAACACTTGCAGTGAAGGTGACTCCATCACTTCCCAGGGAACACCTGAACCTGTTAAAAGAACAGGAACTGACTCATTTGGTGTCCAGTCATTTCTGAATTGCAGTCTCACCTCCTGCTGCAGACACTCCACTTTTATCTGGCCCTTGATTGTAGCAAGGCTTGGTGGGAGCTGCAGGAGGCTGTGCTGGTGCACTGGGTCTCTTGGTGCTGTCCCATGGTGGATGAGGCTGTTCAGTCCTCGTTTCTGCAGTGACACACACAGTCACATCACCCTCAGTGCATCCTCTGCTCAGCAGAAATTATTAATTCAAGCAGAAGTTGAACATATTGTTGAATATACAGTTGAATATTGCTTGAATATATATATCCCACCAAATGCCGTGTCCACACACCTTTGGACACTTACAGGGATGGTGACTCCACCACTGCCCTGGGCAGCCTGGTCCAGTGCTCAACAATCCTTTCCAAGAAGAAAATTTTTGTGATATCTGTCTGGAGTCAGACACCTTTTATAGGCATAAAACTGTACAAACTTGAACTATCGCAGAATCATAGAATATTCTGAGTTGGAAGGGACCCACATTGATTATTGAAGCCCAGCTCTTGTCTCTGCATAAACTACAAACTACATCCTAATTACTGAACATCCCAGAGCTTTTTCTGAGTTCTGTTGTCTGAAACCCATTGTGGCCACTCTGGGGATTTGTTAAATAAAACAAGGAGTAGTCTGCAAGTACAAAGTTGTGTGGATATTTCCAACTTACTGTGGCTTTTGCTCTTCCTGAACCAGCAGAATGAAAGAACAATGATGAATGCAGATGCTGCTGAACCCAGTATGACAACGAGGATCATGCTGGCCCTGGCTCTCATGGGCACAGAGAAGGTGGCAAATGGCTGGGACAGCACACTGAACTTTGCCCCTGAGAATTTAAAGCAGTCAGTTTGTTACAAAAGCAAGGAGAGCAATTTCACAGCTAAAACACCATTCTATGGCTTTTTAACAGGGATGCCACTGTTAAAGATGCATTCAGGTAAAAACCATAAATCCATCTATCTCCAGACAGATCCAGCATCAACGGACAATATTTATTTGGGGCTGAGTACCAGCACAACCCAAACATTTAACAATATTTCTACAAGCTAAGTTTCAAGCTTTCAGTGCCTCCTGAAGCACAAACAGCTTCTTTGCATTCAACAATACCTAATATTTCTTCTATGAATTTGTCTAACAGACACAAACCCCAGAAAACACATGCACAATGCATCTGCTTCTGAGGCCAGACAGATCAGGCCCCTATAGAAAACATTAATATTTTCTGCAAGAGAAATTGGTTATGGTGAGACAGTTCTTAATACTGATTTTTTTTTTTTTTTTTACAGGCTGTACCTGAATCATGTAAATAGAAGTTAGGGGGAACTCAGAAACATTCACCAGCATGAAGATTAAATCCATGATGCAGAAAACTCCCAGTGAACTTGTTAATATTTTCCACCACGCTGATAATGAGCATTATAAATAAAAAATGTCAGTGTCCCTGCTGTTACACAGTAAATATTTAGTCTCTTGAAAGACACAAGCTCTGGGTAATGCTCTGCACCCAGAGATTCTAAAGTTTTCTGTAAATGGCAGAATCAAGCCAGGCACTGCTCACGGTTTCTCTGTTCAAGAGTTCATTGGGTCTCAGATGTGAGCTGCAAGGACTGGACGATGCTTAGTACTGACCTTTTGAAATAGAGAGAGGTTTTGATTCCCTAATTTATTTCCAAAACAAGTTCTGAATGCAAATGTGCCAGGCAAGGACAGGAGTTTAGGAAAACTGGCTGTGGTGCTCTCTGTAGACCATCTTGAAGGATGTGGATTAGCACATCAACTCATTATCTGTCTTACTACCTGACTCATTATTGGTCCTAACCCCACAATTCGAATCATTTTGATGGATGGATATTTCTTTTACTTGAGTTCTGCTTTTAATAAAAATCTAAAAGCTTTTTTTTAATCAATTCATTGAAAAAAAAAGGCTGTCAGATGGAGGCTTGGAGACTGGAGCAAGCAGCTGCAAATAATTTTGGCAGAAACTAATTAGATTTGTGTCAGTGTTGTCCACCTGAACAAAGCCAAGCTGCATCAGAGCAAGGTGGGAAGCATGCTCCAGTTGGGAGAAATCTGCCTGCAGGTACAAACACATATGAACTTCAGCTGAGAGAAGAAATCTCTCAGGTATCAAGGACTCTACACAGACAGGTGTTTAAAGGTGTTTTGCACTATAATAGTTTGTGAGTAGGGTGCTGTTGGTTTAAATGGAAAGTGGATGTCTCAAACCCATTGGGATCCATATCAGTGAAGGGAATATTACTGTAAAACAAGGAGCAAGACGATGCAGTGGTGCTGTGAATAGCCTGCTCTCCCCAGGAACTACCACTAAAACATTTGGGATTATTGCATTCCACATCAGCTGCACCTCCTGAGATGTCTCCAAACAGTGAATTATGCCAGGGTAGGTGCATAGAGCAACTGGTTCATGAAGATGTATCACAAACATCTACTATTTGATTGTTTAATTTCGGTTTGTTTGTCTCAAATGACAAAAATAAATCTCTTCAGTAAGAATCTGGAAGTGTAAAAACCTTTATGCTGTCACCAGCATGGTTCCCAATTACAAGGAGCAAAAGAGATTGTGCCTTTGGTGTGCACTTTTGCAATGCAGGTTGAAAGTGTGGAATAATCTGATTTACACAGGTGATACCTGAAGAAATAAGGTCGCAGTTGTTTAAGTCCAAAGAAACACGTGGTTTTATTAGTCGTGGGGGACAGCCTGACCAGGGAACAGCAGCAGGAAAGGTCTAAAGGGGCAGGGATCCAACCAAGCAAAGAGGGCAAGGCAAAAAGGGGAAAAAGGGGAAAAAAGGGCCAAATTACCTGTTACAATCTCTTTTAACCCTTTCTATCATGAATATTCTAATGGGCATTAACCAATCACCTCAAGATACAAAACATACAGAATTTACATACAGCCTATAGGGACTACTACATTACCATGCTAATCTACATACTAAAAACCTGAGGAACCACCTTTTCCCTGATACCTGAGAAGTCCAAACCCCTTCTGTTTGGGGAGGGGAATTGCTTAATCAGGAGCCTTGGCTATTGACTCAGTTAATTCAATCACTGTCTTCCTGCTCAACATTCCACAGTTCAAACCTTGCTTTCAATTCTATAACTCTTGTAGGTTTCATATTCTTACAATCTTTTACTAATGAACTATCTCTGCAAGGGCTTCCTGCTTCATCTTCTCCAACAGATACCTGCACAGGTGATGTACACATTGGTACCTCTACACATCCACCATGGGGGAATGGCTTGAAGCTGAAAGAGGGCAGATTTAAATTGGATATTAATCACTGGCACAGGTTGCCCAGAGAAGCTGTGGCTGCCCCATCCTTGGAAGTGTTGAAGGTCAGCCTGGAAGGTCTACTGAAAGGTGTCCCTTCCCAACACAGGGGATTTGAAATTTAATAATCTTGAAGATCCCTTCCAATCCAAACCATTCTGCGATTCTATTATTAATTCTTAGTAACTCTCTGACTGTCTAAATACTTCAGAAAATGGATCTCTGTTTGATCTTTGTTCAGAAAAAAGATTTGGGGATTTCCCTGAAACAGGTTTCTAAACACTTTTCATTAATCTGTGCTTCCAGCCTAAAGAATCAGATCTTGTGAGGTGCTGACTTTCCATCTGCTCTCACTGATGAGAAGGCAGTGGGAGCTGCATGTGTTTGGCAGGTCAAAATACACAAAAATCCACCCCCCTTGGAAGGCCCACCTCCAAGTACTCCCTGCACCCTGATTCTCCCTTTGCCAAGCCATGGGAAGCACTGGATTTGGATGAGCCACTTGTGGCAGCCTAAATATTTGCAAACTTTTTCTATTTTTTTTTCTCAGATTTTTTTTGTTACCCACTTGACTTGGCCACTTCACCAGTCAGATGTACCTGTTCCCTCTTTTTTTTCTGGATGAGGCAAGACATATGAGAGAGAGAGGGAGAGAGAGAGAGAGAGAGATCATCTACAATGGCATTCATCTAGAGAGATATCCATGAATATATATCTATATATAAAGAGAGATGGATGGATGGATGGATGGATGGATGGATGGATGGATGGATAGGTGGATGAATAGATGGATGAATAGATGGATGGATGCAATACCATAATAGAGACTTTACACATGGTCTTGTAATATCTATATGTTAATATATCCTTGGACTGCATGCCAGACCTGTTCCTGCTTCTCCATAGACTTGCCTCAGCAGTTATCCTGAGACAAGAAACCAACACTTTGACCCTCTATACCTTCAGAAACAGATTTAGAGATAACTTCAGGCCCCCAAATCGTTGCTGAGGCACTTATCTTGTGCAGACATCTTGAGGATTTTCCAAGGCAGAGTTCAGGGGTGCCTTGTCCCCAGTGTCCCCCTCAGCAGGCATTTCCAAGAAGGCATAAGCACACCTGCCTCCTCTTTACTGAGCTGCTCAGGGGCCTCTGAGGGTGCCAACATCATCTCCATAAGCACTCAGGAGAGCCCTGGCAGAGCCTAGTCCTGGAGTCAGGCTCTGAATGTGCATAACCAGCTATAAAGGTGACCAGGTGCAAGCAAACAGTCAGGAAAAGGCACTATGAAAATAGCCAGGAGCACAGATGGAAAATTTCTGAGTATAAACAGGGGGGGAGAAAAAGGGAATGAGCGGTTGCAATTTATAGGAAAAATTTTGCTCCACCAACCTAACTGATTTTAAGTATGTGATTTTTTGGGATACATATTAGGGAATCCAGGGAGGAAGAGGCACCTTTTTCTGGCAATACTTCTCTGTAATTATTCATTAGATTTGAGAGATCTTGCATGAATATCACAGGAATCACCCAGCTTTCCTGCTGCCTGGGGAATGCCAGCTTGGATGTGGAACAGAACTCAGGCTGTTTAGAGGTTTGGCATCACTCCACCCATTCAAACAAAGTTTCACTCCTTTTTTTATAAATTCAGGCCACCTGTAGGGCTTTGATTTTACTGACTCACAAAATACACAGAATATAGGGTTTACCTGGAGGTGATGTGACGGTGAACACAAGTCTCCAGTTTGTTCCTGAGCTGGAGACAGCCAGATTGGAGAAGCTTGCACATCCCTCTATGACCTGCACTTGGGTGAGCCCTGGAGAGTCAGAAAAAAAAAATCATATTACAATTAACAGCAACCAGGTAAGTGCCACTTAATGACCTCAGGGACTCTTCATGACTTTAAGGGACTTCAGAAAGCCTAAGTTTGTTATCCATCTTAATCATAAACATTGTGTCTAACTCCAGAAAATTTCACACAGAAGTACTTGGAAAACAAATTCCTGAGGGATTGGAGGGCTTCAGCTTCTAAATAATTATTCTTTGAGCTCATTGTGAAATGGCATTTTCTATGTGTTATGGGGATGTAATGTGAATGCAGCTGTTGAAGGGATCAAACAACAGTAACAGGAGCTACAGAGATGCACTAGAAAGTTCCAAATGTCCATTTTTTAACTTAACTCATGTCTTGTGTGACTAAGTACTTCACCAAGGTTAAGAAGGTGATAATGAGAGACAGTCCTAAGGGGATGATCTCAAGAAGTCAACCACTCTAACTAAGGGACAAGCTGAATCTTCAGTTCTTTTCTGATTTGTAGGTGTTTCACTTTATCTTTGGGGCATATTCCCTCCTGTCCTATTGTCAAATCTCTTAGAATTTTTCTCCAGCTCTGTCAGATGCTTTGCAAGGTATTTGGCCATGGAAAATATCTGTGGTGACTGCCCTGAGACAGTACAGGGGACACTGTCAGCTGGAAACCTGGCAGGGAAATACTCCACAGGGGGCATTTAAATGAAACCCAGGAAACAGAATTTCTCCATCACATTACCTCTTGTGATCTATCAGGGAATTCATTCTGAACCAACATTTGCCCTTGCCCTTGTGGTTGTTATTTCTGTAGGCTCTTTTTAAAAGTTATAATTTACTTTGCAACTGGATCCCCATTTTATTGTGTGTATCTTTGAGCACCAGCCAAGGCCTGGCCTTTGAGTGAGGCTGGCCAGGTCTGGTCTGCATTCAGACTCTTGGGGTGAAAGGGGTGAAATCCTAAAGGCTGACAAATTTCCAAATGTTGGTTCAGGTGGGGGTGAGATGCCAGAACTTCCTCAGGATGCTGGACTTGCTCCAGTGATCACAAACACAGATTTTTGCCTGCTGAAAGACAACATGTCATAACTCTTTGCTTTATGGAGCAGGTGGTTTGGCATTTTATTGCAGTTAAGCAGCCCAGGTGAAGGTACATAAAGCTGAATGTGGGCAGGACATTTCTACTCTGCCATTCTCATGTTCAGAGTATTGAGCAACGTGGTGAAGTAGCAAACTCTGAACTACAGCCGGGAATTGCCCAAGACAAGGTCTTAGGCCAAACCACGGCACATTAATTATTTAGCAACATAAATGATAAAGTTTCTCTTCTCTATGACTCTAATGCTATTTAATTTGTTGATGTCCAGTTAGTTTTGACTACATATATGGATTTTTTTTTTCCTATTTCTGTACCAAAGCCAAACCACCAATTTCACTGCTAGTCTCCAGGATCAGCTGTGATATATAAATAATCAGTGATTTATACTGGGAATAGACTTGATGGATATGTGGGTATGCAGATTTCTTTTACTGCTCCAGCCTCATCCTGGTTCATCCAACCATCACTCATATGATCCTCCTTATGAAGGTGTCTGCACAGACCACCAAGATTTTCTTGGCTCTCATATCCACTGTAATACAGATTTCAACAGAGGGCCTTGTCAGCTGTGTTCAAATACTTTATAATTGCCATTTCTAGTGTGTGATGGAGCCTGGAGTACTGTACTGTACTTCTCAACAGAGACTAGCTCAGCTTTCAGGCACATATGCTTCAAAGCTCAGAATATTACAGATATATATGGGAGCCTTCCCAAAGATCTCTCAGGCAAGCTGGTATTTAACGTAGAAGCACAGCTAATTTGGAGCTAAACTGCCTTCCACGAGGCACTTTGGCTGCTGTCAGATGAAGCAGCCTCAGTGTGCTAGACGGGACCCATTTCCATTAAATGCTGCTTTCATGTGCTTCAAAAGATGAGTGCAATAAGGATGTTTGTCAAAGGAAAAACTGCAGCAAACTATTACATGCAGAACATCTGTACTGTGCTGCTCTTCCTTTGCTGAAGTTTATTGACTATTAATTTGATGCATGTATCTTTTAAAGAATGTGAAGTGTCTTTCTCTTCAATGATTTTTCTTCTTTCTTTCTTTCTTTCTTTCTTTCTTTCTTTCTTTCTTTCTTTCTTTCTTTCTTTTTCTTTCTTTCTTTCTTTCTTTCTTTCTTTCTTTCTTTCTTTCTTTCTTTCTTTCTTTCTTTCTTTCTTTCTTTCTTTCTTTCTTTCTTTCCTTCCTTCCTTCCTTCCTTCCTTCCTTCCTTCCTTCCTTCCTTCCTTCCTTCCTTCCTTCCTTCCTTCCTTCCTTCCTTCCTTCCTTCCTTCCTTCCTTCCCTCCTTCCTTCCCTCCTTCCCTCCTTCCCTCCTTCCTTCCCTCCTCAATAATCTGTGGCTCATCTAAACCTAAGGAGTTTAGGAACATGCCCTGAAAAGGCATGAAAAGCAGCAGAAAACAACAAAGGATTTTTCTAACCTGTAGTCCTGGAAGTGTCCTGGGCTAGGAAGGATTTCTAATAAACAGAAACAGGGACTGAAAGGGTGAGAAGCTGTGATGTACAGCATAAATGCTGCTTACCTTCTCTAAATGTGAACTTTTCCACTCAAAAATAACTCACAAATGGCTTTACTGTGAGCAAAATACTTTCTCTGCAATAAGGAACCTAACTTTTCGTTGTGGGTGTTTCTTATATTTAAATATTTTAGCAATTAAACTAATAAATTTGTAATCATTATAATTTCCAACTTCTAATTCAGTAGCATATGACCATCCACAGGTGTTTGGTTCAGCATTCTACTTAAACAAGGTTCTATACCTAAGAATGTTCACACAACCTTGAGGGAAATCCTCACATGTTTAGAGTTTTCCATGAGTTCATGCATTTTGATAAATGAAGACCAGAAGGGAAATTTTTAGAACCCCCATGAAAAAAACAAACAAAAACTCTTTCCCATTATAATATGTTAATGGCAATCCATAGTCAGTTGTGTCTGTCTGTACTTGGCCAGATGCTTTGCTGGGATAAAAAGGTTGTCATGGACCCTAAAGAAATTGCCCCAGCCAACATAAATTGAAAATCAACTCTTAGGATTTCTAATTCTTCATTCTTTCCTTTTTTGACCCCAGATATGTCTTTTCAAGGCAAACTATAGGATACACTTCCTTTAAACTACCAGAGAACAAAAATACTTTGTAAAAACTCCTTTTTTCCTGTAGCATATGACTGGGCAGTTCATCAAACTCCTACTGCAACCTTCTGTTTTCAGCCCAAAGACTGGTTTTCAACTGCAGTATTTCTCAGGGAGAAATCCTAAATTTATCACCGTCATTTTGCATAGCTGCTTTGCCATAAACCTTGGAAAACACATCCAAACCTTTCAGCACAGCCTCAGAGGAGTCCTTGAGATGAGCTGACACAACCCAGGGTTCTGCAGGAGGCCCCAGTTTGTCAATTCTTTCACCCTGGGAGGAAAAACAGAGGAGAAGAATTAAGATCTTGTCTCCTCAGCAAGAGCAAAGAAAGCTTTGATGGTTTTAACAAGTGAAATATTTTTTTTATATATATGCCCTCTGTCTGAGGGCAGTTTGCATTTATGTGTCACATGTCACAAATGTCACAAAGGTCACCATAACTTTTCAAGATGAGGCCACCTCACAGGATGGGTCAGGCTGGAAGGGACCACAGTGGCTCATCTGGTGCCACCTCCCTGCTCCAGCAGGGCCATCCCAGAGCACAGGGCACAGGGTTGTGTCCAGACAGTTCTGGAATATCTCCAGTGAGGAGACTCCATCCCCTCTCTGGTCTGTCTTCGGTGCTTTGTCACTGCACAGGAAAGTTCTTCCTCCTGTCCAGGTGGAACTTGCTGGGATCAGCCCCTGCCTGTTCCTTTGGTGCCATTGCTGAGCCCCATGGAGCATCTCAAATGTCAAGAATCTCAAATGTCAAAATAATACATAATTAATAGAACTCTCCATCCACAGGGAGGCAAGTTCTACCTTTCTGTCCAGGAAAATGATTTTTGGCTGTACAGGAAGCTGCTTCTCAATTTCTCCATCTGAGGGCTGGACCTGAACAGAGATGCTGTAGGGTCTCCTGTATAAGCACGTTTCTGAATGTTGTCTGCTTCCATTTCTTTCACATGAAAAAAGATGGGGAAAAAAAAAAAGAAAAAAAAAAGAAAATCAGAAATTAAGTTCTAGATGTTATTTTCTGCTCTGATTTTCTACCTACTAATCTACTTTACCATAACACTTTGATTTCTTTGGTGAGAGCAGCATGAATGGAATTAGGTAACAGTTATCACTTCCAAGCAGAAAGCAGCACTAGAGTATGAAAAAATCCTTTTGTTTCAATCCCCAGTTTACAGATGGAAAAGTGAGAAATGAACAAAGTAACCTATGTCGCTGGTATCATGCTGGAAGTATGTGGCAGAGGCAGGGATTTTATGGATACATGAACCCAATGCCTTATCCACAGTCATCATTGCAGTGCACTGAGAGCAGTGGAATCTGCAAATGTTCCCTGTCCAGCAGAAAGATTTTCACTGAAAGCCTTTGAGCTCCTCTAAGAACAAAGCCTTGGTTCCTCTACACAAGCACAGCACTTACAGGGCTTTACTGCATTTCTTTTTCCTGCCATCACCTTCCCAATCTGCAAAGACTACAGACAGAAACAAAGCAGTTACAGACACCCCCTTGAAAGACATTGGTTTTTCCAAGCCTGAAATTTAAATTAGAACATCCCAGGAGAGAGCTTTTGCATTTGAATAAAGAATCAACTCTTTATTCTGAGCCTGGATCATTTCATTCCCTCTCCCAGTGCTTTGTGTCATTTAGTATCTCATATATATATATAATTTATATCTATAAAATGCTCTAATCTGCAATTGCGATGAAGTGGCTGGGGGTTTGGTATTGTCTTGAAATGAAAGAAGAAAAGCTATTCATTGATCTCTAGTGTTTGCTTAGAGGTGTTTACAAGCACAAGATATGTGGAGCTTAAGTTTCCTTTGCTTTTAACTGTTTTTCTTCTACTTTGGGTGGTGGTTGTGGATGTTTTTTCAGAGTATTACTCTGTATTACAAATGAGAGACTGTTCATACTGAGCTGATGGAAAATACTGGTCTGAACTATATCTACTGGAAAGATCAACTAGGGTTTTAAGGATTTGAAAGGTAGCTCGAGGATTGGAGCTCCAGTTCTTATCTTGGTTCTTTATCTTGTATTTTTGTCAGTGGGAAAGTCTCAAAGGTGGAGTTAGGTTTGAAATTCATGTCAATGGCATCAATAAGGTGTTGTTATCCACCTTCTTCCAAAAATGTGTGTTCAACTGTGTGGCCACAACGTACTGCAGGAACAACTCACCAAGTCATTCCTGTCTTCAAGCTAAAGAACTGCAGTTTTCTGTGAGCTGCCTGGCCCCTCCAGCTGAGTACAGAGGTTTAGGTGAGTCTTGGCATAGTTTCTGTAAAGCCCCAATTTTTTTTCTTTCCTCAGCTTCCTTAAAACTGACAGCAAATAAGAAAAATGCCCTGAATTCACACTGCAGGCTCTACATGCTAAAACTGCACAGAGGAAGGCTGCTGAAAAATGTGGATCTAGGAAGTAGTTCTCACTCCCTGCAGTGAGCAGAATCATAGAAATGTAGAGTCATAGAGTCACAGTATCACAGTATCATAGAATCAGAGAAAATTTGGATTAGAAGGGACCTTAAAGATCATCCAATTCCACCCCCTGCCATGGGCAGGGACACCTTCCACTATTCCAGGTTGCTCCAAGCACCATCCATTGGTTGCTCCAATCTGACCTGGGACACTTCCTGGGATGGGGCAACCACAGCTTCTCTGGGCAACCTGTACAAACCACATAGTAAAAAATTTCTTCTTACATCTAATCCGAATCTCTTTTAATTTAGAACCATTTCCCCTTGTTCTTTCAGTCTCTGGTAAAATAATAGTGAGGAAAACAGAACAAAACAAAGCTCGACATGGATCCTTAAAATGGAAGTGTAAAAATGAGTGTCTGTTTGTGGGTGATTTGAACTTGGTTAACACTGCATGGAATGTGGTGTTTATATCCCACATGGTCCAACCTGACTCGTGCTGTGAGGGAGCCTCTGCCTTAGGGCACAATCCTGCACACATGTTGTATTCCCTAAAATGATGTCAGTGTGGAGGAGGAGAAAAGAGCATCCTGCTGCTCCCCTGCTGATTTGTGCTGGAAGGAAAATAGGCCTTTCCTGGCACAGCTTTGCCCTAGGGAGCTGGAGGTAGATGAGTGCTGATAGCCCAGCCAGGACCAGAGCAAGACCTGCCTTTGCCTTCATCCCGTGGGCATGAAGGACGTGCTGCTTGCCACTACCCTGGGGCCTTGTGCTGGGCAGGAGCAGCCTGGTTTGCAATTCCCTGCTGACAGGGAGCAGCTCTGATGCTCAGTGCCCTGCAGCTCTTCTAGATGTGGGCACAGCAGGCTGGGGATGCCTCAGTCAGCAGGGACACCAGACATCCCTGATCCTGTCACCATCAGTGCCTACACGTGTCTGCTGAACAGGCTGAGGCTCCACAGGAAAGCAAGTGCCTGACATTTAGCAGCAGGGAAGTTTGAGGGCATAGAAACTGGAAGGTCTGCTGCAGGTATTATGGATTAATTGAGAAACTGGGTGGAGAGATTTGGGGCAGAGGAAATGAAGTATCCCTGAAATCAAGGAGAACTTGTCATTTTAATTACAATTGCAATAACAACCATAATCATAAAATATAAAACATAGGATGATTTGGGTTGGAAGGGACCTTGTTCCAACCCTCTGCCAAGGGCAGGGACACCTTCCATTATCCCAAATTACTCCAAGCCCCATCCAACTTGACCTTGAACACTTCCAGGAAAGGGGCAGCCACAGCTTCTCTGGGCACTTTGTGCCAGGGCCTCACCACCCTCACAGGGAGGAATATCTTCCTGATATCTAATCTAATCTAATGTAATATAGTAAAATCATTACTAATATAATTATGTCACCATAATAATGTCTACAACAATAATAGTAATGAGAAGAAGAAGAAGAAGAAGAAGAAGAAGAAGAAGAAGAAGAAGAAGAAGAAGAAGAAGAAGAAGAAGAATTATCAATTGACTTCAAGGGGAGGGAGATCAGGATGGGAGCCTGGGTCAAGTGTCCATCAAAGTTGATGTCACTAGAAAACTAAATGATGCCAAAAACAAGCCTTGCCACTGACACTTAATCACCTCTACCATTAAACTACCAGTCCTTCTTAAGCTGTGGTTTAAGTCCAATGGCAAAGTCCAAGACAACTCCCAAATGGTCTGGGAGCTAATAGAGAAAATATTTTCACTTGGAAGTTTGGATGAGGCCATGCTGAAATATGTCAGCTGGCCTTGGTGCCAAAAAACAGCCCCTGGCATATTTAATTTCCTAATAGACATTGAAATTAATTGAACAGTTGTCTGGTATGTCTGCAATGCTAGTGTAAAATCAATATATCCTTGGAAGGGAAGGAAATTGGGAAGAATTTAGGGAATAATATGACTAAATGAATCATTATCCAGCCGAAGAGACATTTTTCTTTTTTGTTGAAAAGGGTTGCTGGTGACTTCAAAGGGATTCAAGAAAGGGAGGTGCAGCAAGGACAGGGCATAGGCAAGCTGAGGACTTGTGGCAGGCAAAGTAGGTACAGATTCACTGGAAGGATTATGAGGAATTCAGCGTTTTTGGGTGAGAATGGGTTCTGATGTCATGGGATGATGAAATAAGCCAGACCCCTGCCCTATCAGGTGCACTGTTGAAGCTTTGTCTCCCCCTGCAGATCTTGTCACTAATTAATACAGACAGGGAAGAATGACATGAACATCAGAAGACAATCAGGAGTCTGAGGCCATTCCTATGTTAAGCAAGAAAAGATATTTGAAGGATGACTTTTATTTCCACCGATTCCCATATTTTCCCATGCAATAGAAAGAAATCAAAGAGAATCATGGAGCCCAGCTCCTGGCCCTGCACAGGACAGGCCCAACAGTCTCACCCTGTGCCTGAGAGCATTGTCCAAGAGCTTCTTGAACTCTGCCAGGTTTGGTGCTGTGACCTTCCTGAGGGAGCCTGTTCAGTGACCAGCCATTCTCTGGGTGAAGAAACTTTTCCTCACATCCAGCCTAGACACCCCATGACACATTTTCATGTCATTCCCTCAGGTCCTGTCACTGCCACCACAGAGCAGAGATCAGTGTGGGCCCTCTTCTTCTCCCCCTCATGCAGAAGTTGTAACTGCAAGGAAGTTTCCCCTCAGTCTCCTCTTCCCCAGGCTGAGCAAACCAAGTGACCTCAGCCTCCCCTTCTATGCCTTCCCCTCTAGGCCCTTCTTTCATTAGAACAACGAAGCTGGTGAAGGGTCTAGATGTCAGATCACCAGAAGCCTTTAGGAGGAGAGGGACGGAGCAGATGAATCAGATAGGAGAGAAACATCCTCCAGATTCATTAGTGACTTCCATTAATCACTGTAGATCAGTGGAAATGCTCCTATTCACAAAGCCAGTGGTGAGGAGCTAAGCCAGGCCTCCTCCATAACACACTCCCCAAGTTTACTGTCAGAGAAATGTCTTTTATTAAATGTAAACAGCATCCCGCCGGAGGTCAGAGCTTTGCCGTGCTGCGTATCCCAAGGTAATACCACTTTAAGCTCCACATAAACTCTTAAACAGTTTCTATCCTAAAACCAGACCGTAGGTGGTACAGTTTTTTACGATATGTTATAATAGTGCAATAAATCTGTTAGCTTAAAATCGAATCTCCGTGGCCTTTTAGAGAAATCATCATTAAATGCAAGGCCCTGTTAATGATGCCATCCCAGTGAAATTGTTTAATCTGCTAGGGGGGTGGAAGGTCACCAAATGAATTTTTTATAATACATCAACTTGACACGCAATAGGGAAAACTGTAATAGATAAAAGCAAAGGAAAAGGGCACTGTCTTCTTCTGATAGGTCAATAGCAGCCAAGAGAGTCACTCATCCACTTTTCCTTCACTACCGTGCTCCTTTTCCATTTAATATGGACACCCAATTAATACCTCAGCACCATAGACAACCTCATTTTAGGTGAATTATAGCAATTTCTTCCCCCTTCTCCGAAATGAAAGTGATCACAATACATCATAGCATTGTGCGAATTAACGTTAATTGATTCGAGTTACCAAGCATTGATGGGCCACTTCTATAATCTGGTCCTTATTGGGAGCTGGAAGGGATGGAGGGAAGATTAGATTGCATCCCCCGTTGCTTTGACGACGGCGGTCACCTGATGGCTTGTTAGACAGTTGTACGCTTCTATTGCCGGCCCCAGTGGGGTCGTCAGTAAACTGGAGTGATGTCCAAACATCATTACACGCTGCTCCGATATTAAAGCAAAGGGATTAGCACCTTATTGCAGGCAACCTGGATTTGTCATTGTGCTGTCGTTATCCAATTTCCAGATGATAATGTGACTGTGGCCTGCGGGCACGAGGTCCTGCAGCCAAACCGGGGTGCCTGTGTACGTGTACGTATATGTATTTATTTTTTTAAATGCATATGTACACAAACAGACTCCTATACACATATACACATGCACGCTACCACACAAACACCCAGCACCCCAAGCCATTTAACCCTTTGCTCACCAGATTCCTGCTAACAAAGCGTGTGGAAGAATTCTTTCCCCCTTTCCCGTCGGACGCGCAGCGGAGGCCAAGAGCGCCATGTGACAGCAGAGCGGGCTGGCCTGGGAGCTGACACGGCCGTCACTCACTGGAATGTCACAGCAGACAAGCTCTGCTGATAGAGGTGACACCACTCACACGTTAAATAAGGCGGAGTGGGGACAGGATTGGTCCCTTGGAGACGTGGCCGGCAGCTCCTCTCTGTTGGTGCCTGTGTGGTGTAAATCATCGCTTGTGTTGCAGGTCCCGTTAGTGGTTAGGAGGGAAAATAAATCCACGTGTGACAGGAGCAAGGCAGGTTTTGTTTGACAGCACCAGTGCTGGGATCAGATCTCTTTACAGTGCTTGAGAAGCATGACAGGGACGCTGCTGGATCTCCTGCACTTACCTGAACAATGTTAACTTCTGAGGGAACATTGGAATAGGGAATAGCTTCTCTTGAGCTGATCCTCTTCATTTTTAACCGAGATGTATTAACATAAACCCTTCAGTTTCAAAGACCAAGACTGGTTGTGGGGGATATGTGGCAATTTATCGCTCCTTCTTCCCATAGAGACATGCAAAGTCCTGTGCTCTTTCTCCCAAATCTCTCCTACCCTCTCCACATTCCTCTGATTTCTCCTGCTCTTCTTTCAGCTTTCCTACCTCTTCCTCTTTTCCTACAGAGCAGCCATTTGAGTTTTGGAAGGCCATTATCAGAGCAAGCAACCAGAGTTATGTGGGAGGTAGGACTTCCTAATTGCCTGAATCTTGTAATTCACAGCTGTCACCTCTGAGCAGCAATGACAAATTCTTGGATACATTTACCATGTATGCCAAATACTAACAGAAATTTAGTTTAAAATTTAAGGCTTAGAGGTGAAATGTGTCTTAGTGATAGACCCTCTAACACCTACACTGTCAGAAGGGTTCCTGCCCAGGACAGCAGTGGTGAAAAACTATTATTATATTTATTTACTATTATTGGAGAGGTAATGTGAAGATCCATGAAAAGTAGTTCAGAGATTTCTTTGAAAACTTTCAAGGGAAATGATGGCTTCACACAAGGCTCATATACGAGGGGCTGCTTTTGGTATTTTCCCCTTCAAAACCAAACAATTTTATGGACAGACATCATATTTTGTGCTTGTTTGGAACAGCCTAAATGAAAAACCTTTCTGCTTAAGCTGCAATTCAATTATTCTATTGACTATGGACTCAGGTCAAAAGATGCCTCCTTAGTTTTCCTTCCTTGATTTAAATATGAAGAGAAAAAAAAAAAAAAAAAAAAAAGCTAAAACAGTAGATCTGTGGCTTAATATCTACATAATTAAAGACCTTTTGTAGCATTATCATCCCTGGTATGACTGAGCCTTCCTTACATTGACAATTCAGCTTTGATGCCCAATTTCAATTCTACCAGAAGCAAAAAATTAGTAACAGAATTAAAAACTAAAAATTAAAAAATTAAAACAGTAACTTCACTATTGATCGGACAGACAAATATTCCATTGACACAGAATCCCTTCACATAGACTCTTTCTACATCCATTGTCACCACCTTCACTGTGGGAAGATGTGTCTGAGTCTCCGACTCCCCAATGACCACCCACCTCTTCTGGCCCATCCCACAACTACTAAGTTTCCCACTAGGAAAAGAATTATGAATTGACAGCAAAGATTTCATCCTGATTCCAAAAGTACAACTTGATCAGGCAGTTTTATATGACAAAACACTTTTTGTTCAAGTTTTAACCCCCACTTCATGCACATGACATTTCTTATCCCATTTCTCCCATAAGGAACCCACTACAGAATCCCACTCTTCTGATGGAAAACCCTCTAGGCTTTTCATGTGGACTTTCCCACCATTTTCTAGACTTTAAAAGAGATGTTGGCCACCTTAACTGCCCCCAAACTATTAAATAAATTAATTAATTAAATTCATAATATAATTTGGCCATGTGGGGAAAAAAATCATGAAAATAGTATTGAATGGAAGTGTGAAATGTTCTCTTTCCAGTTCTATTGCAAGGCTCTTCTAGTTTCTTATCTGAAGAGGAACTTACGTCTATTTTTAAATGCAAATTTACCTCTCAATGCCTTATACTCTTTTGTTCCTGTACTGTCATTGTCCATTACTATGGAGAGATTCCTCACTGGTATTTACTCTTGCAACATATTTTCACAGATAGAATGACATCTTCCAGATTTGCTTTTCCAAGTTAAACATACCCATTACTAAATGTTTTTATGATTCTATTCCTTACTTCTTAAAATAGACTCCATTGTCATCTTAAATGTCCTTCCTTTTACTTACTTGAACTGAATTTGTCCTTTTCTGTACATGAGCCGTGAGTGAGTGGCAGATGCTACATAAGAATATGCCCTCTACACTGCCCTGTGAATATCTAACCTAAAATAAGTCTAAATTAAAGGAGAATTTAAGCTTAGTTTAAGCTCCTGAGTACCATCACCTCCACACCTTCACCTGAGGAGTGTAGCAGATAAAACTTTGAAATAACCTTAAGTGCTACAATGTCTGCAGCTCTTGATATGGAGATTTTTAGCATCCTGCCTTTGCCTGCTCACTGGAGGAAAAACTTGCATACTTATGCAAAAATTGTGGTGTATTTTTTTTTACAAAAAACCTGCGCAATTCCACACAGGAACCTGCCTGAAACCTGCACAAGGGTTACCAAATCCAAGCACTTTGAGGTTAGGAGGAGTCAGAATTCATCTAGTTTGAACTCCAGCCCTGCTGCCTCTGTGTGTGCCATGTGACACAGAGAATTAGTTGTAATATCTCATTTAGTGCTCTGCATGGGAATTGCTGTTGGAATGAGCCATTCTTTGATAATTTGCTTCCCCTTTATCCCTTGCTGTGAGCCTCAAATTTCCTGCGCAAGCACCATTTTTCACATGCTACCTCAAACATAACTCTCAACAAAAAAAAAATATTTCAGTCTGTATCAGGTTAAAGGTCAATCAAGAAGGAGAAAAGCACCCTGCTGTAGTGTGGAGATAGGGACTAAATGCCTTCTAGACTGTCCAGAATTGTATTTCTGGTTTTATATACAGGCACCTGCACAAACACACACAATATATTCATCTTTGTGCTTCTTGTTTTTTCATATTTATATTGGTATTAGGAAGATTTTGCAAAACAGGGATTTATATCTGTAAATCTATCACAGTATCTGTTACACACAGGCATTTCATGGGAAGATAAACTTTGTGATTGACATCTCTGACTCTCCAGCTGTGCAAGACTATAGCAGTCACAGCAATCACCTCTGTCTTCTCTTGACAAATTAATGAGCCATGCTTGAAGTGACCCTAACAAAGGAGTTAAATTAAAATCATGTATAAAAGCACTTCAAATCATAACAGACAAGCTATATCTTTTTAAAGGCTTGGCAGTGTGATATACAGAGGTACTGACTAATACCTTAGCACAGCAGGGTTTCCAAGGCCCCCCTTCAGCCTCACTGTCTTGGGCTGCAAATGAGCATCCAGTCTGTGCTGATAAAAGATCTTTTTGTAGTTTTCGTTGTTGTGTTATAGAACCATAAAACTATTAAGGTTGGGAAATACCTCTAACATTATTGAGTCCAGCCATTAACCCAGCACCACTGAGTTCACCTCCAAACCATGCCCCCAAATGTCCCATTCATTCTCCTGCCTCTCGAACACTTCCAGGGATGGGTGACTCCACCACTGCCCTGGGAGCCTGTCCCAGTGCCTGACCACTCCTTCAGTGAAAGATTTTTTTTTCCTAATATCCAAGATAAACCTCCCCTGGTGCAACTTGAGGCTGTTTTCTCTTCTCCTCTTGCTTGTTACCTGGGAGAAGAGACCGACCCTCCCCTGGCTGCAACCTCCTTTCAGAGAGTTGTTGAGAATGACAGTGATGCAAGACAATTCACTGGTCTGAAAGCCAAGGAGATGGGCCCGGCAGGAGTGCAGGTTCTATGTATTTCTGATGGTCCAGTTGGGTTTTGCACGACTCAGGTGTGAAAATATTCCTCTTTTCCTTCCACAGAAAAATACACTGGAATATTTTGTCTGACTTGTAATCCCAGCCCCCTTATCCATGCCTGTGCCAGCATGTGCTGCTTAAATGGAGACAGATAGACAGTGGGGACAGTACATGTCCCAACAGGAAAACCCTGATTTCATTTCACAGGTTATCTGTGGCTTTATTGCATCAGAAATGCCAGCCATGAGTAATTCCAGAAAAGCTATGACTGATGGGGAGCAATAAATAACAGTGCAGAGGAGCCCAAGCAGCTGAGGGTGGGTGAGTTCTGAGCCTGTCTTATGATCTGGTGATGTGAGTGTTCTCCTCAATAAAGATCCCAGGACTTCCCATAATTGGGACAGGGAATCCAAGGCTTTCGGCTAGCACTGCTCTTGTGTCTGCAGTAAAACAGCCTTCTTCCTAAGGAACTCTGCTGGTCCTTGCTGCTTGGAATTTTTTCCCACAGTGTGCACAGATAGGAAGACAAAACGCAGCTGAGAGAGCAGTCTCAGCATGGAGATGTCATTTCTGCCCGAAAAAAGGCAGCCTTGAGGTTTCTCTGCTGGCACACAGAAGATAGTGCTTCCCACCTTTAAATGGTCTCTTGGGACCATGTAAATCCTGGAATGCCTTGGGTTGGAAGGGATCTTAAAGATCATCACCAGTTCCACCCCCTGCCATGGACAGGGACACCTTCCACTGTCCCAGGTTGATCTAAGTCACATCCAGCCTGGCCTTGGACACTTCCAGGGATCCAGGGACAGCCACAACCTCTCTGGGAAACCTGTGCCAGGGCCTCACCATGCATTATAAAATTTTCCACATCATTTTTCTCCTGTCCCATATATCAGTGTCCGTCAGTGTAATACAAGCATTCCCACTAACAAGAGTGACACTGGTTCTGCTGATCCAAAATGCAACATCTCTTCAGAATTTGGCTCTGATTTAAGACTTGATCTTGCAATTAATAATTCCTCATTGGGCTTAACGCAACACCACAAAAAAATCAACAAAACCCCAAAACCAAAGGCACAAAAGCAAAGCAAAGCAAAAAAAAAAAAATCCTTTCTCCCCCCACAAAAAAAAAAAAGCCCAAAGAAACAAAAATATCCCCACCTACAGCTGAAACCAAAAAACCAAAAACAAAACAACAAAACAACAAAACAAAGATTCCTACAGTCACAGATCATTGTCTTCCTTGTGGCTCCTTCTCCACCAGGAACCATGGTGTCTACTAGAAAAGTTAAGCATGTGAACAGCAGTTTGTATCACTGGCAGACATCAGGATGGTCCATGGGTCAGCAGTAAATGGGAGAAGATGTGGTATTAATTACAGAGGGTAAGTCTTAGACAAATCCAATTTCTTTCTTGCATAGACGGAATATATGGAATATACTTATACTTGGATAAGGCTCAGTAGTGCACAATATCAAAAAATAACATTATGCAATATCAAGAGAGTACACAATAAGGTTGCCAAACATCAAATCCCATGTCCCCTATTAAAAACAGATGGGATATTACCTTTTTCTTATTACCCATATGCTTTTAATACAGTTTCAGGATCTGATGCTGAAATACACTGCTGTCTGCTCCCATCCCAGACCTGCTCTTCACAGCCTCCTCTGCAGATAAAGGCTGACATCTGGGCTGTGCAAAGAGTGGCTGTAAGAGGCTGAAAAGAGCAAGACAGGGACAGAGGAAGGAGGGAGAGAAAGGGTTGTCTGTTGCTGTGGAGCAGAGGGGAAAAAAAAGACCTTCAAGAAGTGAGTCTTGGTACTGAATATCAATAAAATTTAGTATGTACAGAACAGACCAAGACCTCTGTAACTGGCAGAGCTCAAAAGGGAACTCCAGGGGACATTATTGTCAAGCAAAGGAGTGCCCTGTGTTGTTCTGTCAAAATGATACGAAGGTCTGTTGCTGTACTGCATGTAGATACAAATATAAAGCTACTACTGATAAAATGCATGAAAGGTTTTTTTTTGGCTGATAAATTACCAACAGAAAAGTAAAACATGGGGGCCCAGATCATGTGGGATGTAGGCAAAGAGAGGGAACTGGGTTCTGGAAAAGTCAGAACGGAAAAGAAATTAAGGAATACAGAGAGGAAACAGAAGATTATGTGCTCTCCTGTTTCTGTGGGAGAATGGGCTAATGGAATCACTGAATTGTGCCAGTACATAATGGGATTTAATACCACTTTTGCATTTGGCACTGATACCATACAATCATAAGAATACCAGACTGGGAGGGACCTCAATGAACTTGTGGTCCAAACTTTCTTAGAAAAATCATGGTCTAGTCAAGGTGGTCCAGCACCCTGTCCAGTGAACCTTTAAAACGTCCAAATTTGGGGAATCCACCAAGAAAGAAACCTTGACTTTCAGTCATGCACACCTCCAAACAGATTCAGAAAACAGAGACAGAGAAAGAAAGAAAGAAACACTCACCAGAATTCAAACCAAAGCAGACGGAGAGGTGATTTGAGTATTCTGAAGGTATCTGGAGGAGGAGGAGGAGGAAGAGTCAATGCCCAGAAAGTTACTGATGTAAAAGTGGAGGAAAGAACCAGATGCTCTCATGGGAATCTGGAGGTAGAGGCTGACAAGAGGAAATGGGAAGGTATTTGTGACAGAAAGAACAGGACCCAACATTTAGGCACATGTTCAGGTCATATTGGATGTGTCCAACTCTTGTATCGTCACAACCAGATGGATGTCTAGAATTTTAGGTAAAAAGAAATGTCAACACTAAGGCAAAACAGAGTGAAGAGCAGTGGCTTGTATCATGCAGGATGTTGAAGTAAAAGACTAAGCAGATTTTTGTGGCCTTAAATTTTAAAAGTATATGAATAAATGTTTAGATCTTCAAGATAGTTAATGCAACAACCCACCTTCAATAACACATCCCTGCTGCCAAATCAGTTTATAAACATTCATAGATTTAATTGTTTAGAATTTAAGAGCTATGATAGCCTGAAATAACCCAATTCTTTATAGTCTCAAGGCAAAGTTTCACGAACTCTGTTCCTTATTTAAGGCATCACTGACATCTCTGCATTCCAGAGATTAATGAGTACCAGCAGAAAAACACAGTAATTGATACTTGGGAGTCCAACTAGTACTTGGGCATAGCTCTGACACCACAGAATCATGGAATGGTGTGGGCTGGAAGGGACCTTAAAGATGATCCAGTTCCAACCCCTGCAATGGGCAGAGGCACCTTCCAAAAGACCACGTTGCTTCAAGCCTTGTTCAACCCAGCCTTGGACATTTCCAGGCAAGTCATGGAAACTTCATAACATGTTTCAGCATGGTTAGTCATATTTCAGTCAATGCAGACTTACTTAATAAGTACATCAATTGGGTAAACATCCTTGCTACACTTACATCAGTATCTGGTGATGATACATCTGCTACTTACCTACTGTTACCTTCTCCTGGGGACAGCAAAGCAGACTGAGTCACCATTAAGGTGTCAACTGGCAAGCCAAGGCCACTCTGAAGGTCTCCAGTCTGATGACTGTTGATAATTGTTCTGGCCAAACTCTTTAGGCTGTCACTTGTCAACTCATTTCTTGGATGACCCGGCAGATCACCAAGCTCAATGATCATCACTCTTGATGGAGCAGCCCCATCAGGTGGATGCAGAGCCTGGGTGCTCCCTGGTTGTGCCCCCTCTTCCTGTGGGCCGTATCTGCTCTGAAATGCTGTGCAAAATGCCATGCTAGGGCAGTGATATCTCTTTTTGTTGGCATTGGCTGAGATTGCCTTCAAAGTGCTTTCACCTCCCGGCACATTATGGACTACTCTGACTTGGTCATGACCAACCTTCAAGAAATCAGCCAATCGACGTATGATGGTTGCCTCACCCTCCTCCCCAACAGCCTCAGTTAGAGTGAAAGCCACAAGAAGGGAAAGGCCAGCAACTATTTCCACAGGTTCCTTCTCATGGAGGAGAACATGGAGAAGGTTGTCCTCAAAGCTGAAGTAATTGGCTCCTGCCCCTGCTCTCAGTGAAAAAGAAGATGGGGTTGGAGAGATGTAATTCCCTTGGGCAAAAATACGAAGGCTGAGGAGTTCAGGGAAGAATATGGCCAGGTGCAGCCTGGTTGTGTTTTGGCCACTGAGGAGGTAGAGTCTGAAAGCCAGAGGTGCCAGGTCTGGGAAGCAAACCGTGGTGAGTTTGGTGGAGGGCAGAACAGAGAAGAAAGTAGAAAGATGATCTGAAGGGTAACACAAAGAATGTGAGGTCTCATCAGTGAAGGTGTCCATAAAGCTGCCAGTCACTGCAGCCACTGGGAACAGTCTCTGGCTGTCCACACTGGAATCCAAGTTTTCTAAGATGACAAGAGCATGATCCGTCTGTTTGCAGAAGTAGCCTTGTACTGAGGGCTTGAAGAGGCACTTGCTGTCATCTCTGTAAATTCCTGGAAGAGAATAAAGGGAGATGGCAAAAAAAATTACTTGTTTCAGATATCATCTCAAAAACTTTTTTAATAGCTCCTTATTTTTCCATTCCAAGTTTGAAGTCACTTTGTCAGTGTTAAAATTTTGCATAGTTTTAAGAGAAGTCTGGACACTGAGGGACATTAAATAGGTAGAAACTGCATCTACTTTTAGATGCCCTGCAGTTGGAAATTGTTGAGGACTGAAATCAAATGACATAGAAACATCACATACACCTACCTTGTTATTTCTAGATCTCAAACTACAGTATCCATTGAAAGAGGATACATGCAAGACAGACTTTTTGTCTGACCCAGCACTTTTTCCCCATGTCCTTGTGCCTTCTACATTTTTCCTGGTCCCAAGCCTCTAGCAGGGGGATGAATCAGGCCTGACTGCAAGTCTTTGCAAAGATAATTTAAATGCTGTCTCATCCCACTCACAGAGACTGCACTTCAAACAGAAAACACTAGAAAGGATCAGAACATCATTACTCTACACCAGTGGTGAACTCATCAAGTTTTAGAGCTGGAAGAAACCACCAGATTCAGATACCTACAAATATAGGAGACTCTCACACATGTTCCAAATGTCCAAACTCCCACCGTAGTCAGTTGAGACCTGGAATTTCTACCATTTGCTCACAGGCAGGTGTCTAGATTTGTTTGGGATGTCCTGAGGTACCTGAGACATGTGACACAGGGTCTGTAGAAGACGTGCCCTACAAGGACACCCCACAGCACCAGAAATTACACTAAACACACATTTGTGCAACTGAAATATACCCAATTCCCCAGCCATCTATACAAAGCAGTTTAAAACCAATTAAACTCACCCTAATATACTTATGTTTGGTCATCTGGATTACACTTTACAGTCCTAAAATTTTATTGACCAGTGATGGGATCCTGACACTTAAACACAAGTGCAGAGTGTCAACTGCACTTCTTTTGGTAGCTGCAACATCTGTAGGTGTAACACACAGTGAATGGGAGTGCAAAAGCCACTTTAGATAACACTTTGTTCTTTCACTGGATGTAATGGGTGAAGATCATTACAGATATCTCAGGATTTCCCCTAAATTCCTTCCCAAGTGCCTCTGCAGACAAGTCAAGAGGATCCTTTTACAGAAGGCTCTAGAGAAAAGAGACGTAATCCACACAGTCTTGTGAGTCAGAACCATAGACTCATAGAATGGTTTGGGTTGAAAGGTTGGACCTTAAATACAATCTAGTTCCAACCCTCCTGAAAACGACCACCTTCCACTAGACCAAGTCACTCAAAGCCATGTTTTACTTGTCCTTGAACACTTCCAGGGATGGGGAATCCACAGCTTCTGTGGACAACCTGTGCCTCAACATTCTCACAGTAAACAATTTCTTCTCAATATCAAATTTAACCCTACCCCTGTTAGTTTGATGCCATTCTCCCTTGTGCTGCCACTCCATATCTTTGTCAAAAGTCCTGAAAGGTGCTACAAGTTTACAGTGTGCTCCATCTGACCAAATACAGGTCTTTGCTTTAAGATGAGAGAAATTGTGCCTCAGGCTGTAACGATGAGATCACCACTGATTATAAAGAGAGAATAAAAGTAAATGAGTTCAGATACAGGCACCAAAAGCATAAACATTTCTGCCTGGAGCATCTTAGGAAAAGATGTGTGTTTCTATTTTTCCTTCCTCTCTTCAAAATAAAATCAAAGGCGGAATTTGCTGCTGTAGCCAGCTAGAATTCTCCTTCCCACACCCAGCATGCTCCTTCCTTCCTTCCTTCCTTCCTTCCTTCCTTCCTTCCTTCCTTCCTTCCTTCCTTCCTTCCTTCCATCAACTACACTCACAAATGTGTTGGGCAAAGCATGGGCCAATGTCCAAACTAACTCTGTGCTCCTCATTCAGCACTTGGGGACATGCATTCAGTTCACATAAAAAATAAGGGACAGCAACATCCTTGAGAGTCACAAACTTCCGGACAAATAGGAGGATATTAGGACACCAGGACATCCCTTACCAAGGACACTTTATGTGAAAATTTCTGCTAGAAAAAAAAAAGTAGCAGACTCCTAAAACAGAAATGAACTGTGAGAAGTGTTGGATGGGGCTCTGAGCAACATGGTGCAGTGGAAGGTGTCCCTGCCCATGGAAGGAGTGTTGGATCTGGATGATCTTTATAGCAGCTTTCAACCCAAGCCATTCTATGGTTCCATTAAATAATTCTGGGCTCTGCCTTTAGTTACATCTCAAAGCCTGGATCCCATGGGTTCTCGCCTATTATGTATTTCCAGGGAAATCATCATGTGCAGCCCATGGTCTGTGAACATTCCCCAGAATGAGCTCTTCCTCTGCACATCACCGAGGGAAGCAATGGAATTACATAAATTTCGAGTTCAGCCCAGGGAGGATGTCCAAGTGAGATGGGATCTGTACAAACCCCCCTATTTTTAGACACCAGCTTGCAAATTTGTTTCCCTTTTCTTGCTTTTCCCTGTTGTGGGTGTTTTTCTTGTTGTTATTGGTTTTTGGGGTTTTTTTTGCTTTTCAGTGCAAGTATTTTTCTGTAGTATTTTGCTGTCGGTGTGTGCTGGAGGCAAAAAGAGAGTGAGGAACAACTCTGTTCAGAACAGAAGTGGAAATGCTGTGCTCAGAGACGTTGGAATTGTCCTGGAGCACTGGGAGGACGCGCTGTGCCGCCAGCAGCCTGCCCACAAAAGCTGACACATTTCATCCACAGCTCTCCTGGAAACACCCCATCTCCCCCTGGTGACATTTCTTGTGTCTACAAATGGGATTTGATGATATTTCATGATTTCTCAGAACCTTCCTTAGCCCTGCCTGCCTTGCAAAGGGGACTGGCTTGATTCCTTGCATACACTCACACCCATGCACACACACTCATCATTGCTTGTCTCCTTCCAAATGGCCTTATCTGCCAGTCACAATTTCTGCAGCCTGCAATTTCGATCACTTTTAAATGAAACCCATGCTGGCCTTAGTAATCATAATGTCATTTACAATTTACCACAAAACACGTTTATTCGGTTAGTAGCACATCGGAGAAAGAGAACTCCATATGAACTCGCCACTGAAGCCCTAATCTGATTATTTCCTCATGAAAATCCAAGCAGGGGTGCTTGTAAGAGGGGTCTGAGAGGAGAGGGAAAAAGTGAGTCCTGGCCACAGCTGACTCTGATAATCAATGGGAACAGATAAGTGACGCGGCGTGTCACGGCCAGCAGCTAATCTGCCCCAGGGCTTTCCTCTAAAAAAGGCCAGAGTGGACAGGACTTAATAAATACTGAGTGACCACTGAATATTGAGCTGACATGTGCTATTTACATTGGTGATGAACAATAGGGGTGATAAATTCCAGAGGCCTCCCCCCGTAATGGGTGAAATCGGATTACACAGGTTCCATTTGTATGTGTTTGCACACACACACACACACACACACGTGTGAGAGGGAGAAAAAACAGGGGAAAAAAAAAGTCAACCATAGTCCTTAGAAACATGTGGGAAAGATGGAGAAGATATTCACATATTGTTGAACTTCCCTCTGGGATCTTGTGTATCCAGGCAGAGGAAGGGGACACGTGTGCTTTGGGTTCATGAATTCACCTGTTTGTCATGCTCCATGCAAGAAGAGAGAGAAATGATACATGGAATGTGTGTGTGTTCACCCTCTGCAGATAATTCCTCCACCTCAGCGAGCAGACGTTGCTTTCTGCAGGTCCCACCCATCATCAAGGCAAATTTATTATTTATTTATATACATAAACTCACCAGCACATACATCTAGATGAGATTTTTAGCACTCAGGTTGCTTCTAGGGCTCCTGACAAATATTAAGTTTGTGTCAATATTTGTCCTTCCTGTCGTGAAATGAGGATTTTCCACCTCATTTCACATTTGAAAAGAATAATGTGCCGAGGGGGCCCTCTTTGCTTAGGAAAAAAAACTCCACCAGTACCACCATCACCACATCATATCCTTTATTTAGAAAAATGGAGAGAGGTGGAAGGAGAGAAGAGCATTTTTTAAAATAGATGTTTTGACTTAAAGGCACATAGAGTCCTTTACAAGTCTCCTGCCTTTTCCCTTGTTCCCCAATGCCAAATAAATAAAATAAAATAAATTCTACATTTAAAATTGAATGAAATACATCAACATTAATGATTTTCCCCTTCAGGTTAACACCACCATTTGCTTCAATAATTTTTACCCATTTTCTGATAGATTCCACAATTCATGGTACAAGGAAAAATAGAGTCTCTTTTTGACAAAAACAAAAGGCAATGTCAGTTTTTTATCAAAATAAAATAAATCTCTCACAATTTTCTTTCCATCTGACTGGATTTGCCCGTCAGTTATTTCTAATTTAACTACAATTATAGCTACAAAAATACAAAAGCAAGGAGGGGAGCAAGGGGGAGGGGAGAGATAAATGGGACACTGTTTAGAAATTGTGATTCATTGGCCTTGGGCTGGCCAGCACATATCTTTGCTGAGGGGGAAATATTCATCAGCATTAACTGTTCCTTTTGACCTGCTGACATTCAAATGGGAAATAAAGGGGGAAAAAAGAAAGGGACCAGGAACAGCACCTTGGAAATCCAGAAAAGGTAAATTATTCTGAGTTCAGTTGCAGAGGAAGGCAGAGTGGTACAAATGTTTTTCATGCATTTGTGTAAAAATGTGCTGATTTTGGTTCAGGCAGAGTTAATTTCCTTCACAGTAGCTATTTTGGGCTGTGTCTGGGATTTGTGCTGAAAATGGTGTTAAATAGCCCAGAGATGTTTTCATTATTGCTGAGTGGGGCTTGCACAGAGTCAAGGCCTTTTCTGCTCCTCATCCCACCCGTGAATGGGCTGGGGGTGCACAAGGATTTGGGAGGGGACACAGCCAGGACAGCTGACCCCAGGAGATCCAAGGGATATCCCAGACCATGTGGGGTCATGCTTAGCATCTAAAGCCAGGGGAAGAAGGAAGGGGAGGACATTTGGAGTGATGTCATTTGTCCTCCCAAGTCACTCTTACCTGTGATGGAACCCCACTGGAGTGGCTGAACACCTCCCTGCCCATGGGAAGTGGTGAATGAATTATTTGTTTTGCTTTGCTTGCTTACACAACTTTTACTTCCTTTGTTTAAAGGTCTTTATGTCAACCCCCACATTTTCTCCCTTTTACCCTTCCAGTTCTCTCCCTCACCCCACCAGGGCTGAGTGAGTGGGGGGCTGTGTGAGGTTGAGTTGCCAGCTGGGGTTAAACCATGGGAACACACACACACATAAATATGTACTCATAGCAGGAACCATGCAAATAAAAATAGAGTGACTGCTTTAGGCTGTTAATTCTTTCTTTTAAAGAAAATTATTTTGGAAGGAAATGAGTCCCATAACATCACTCTGTGTGGGGGTTTTATGCTCCCCTGTTTATCGGTCTTCTATAAAAAACTTTGACTCCCCCCCTAGCCAATTTTAGCCACATTTGTGGACTCAAAAATACTATGTCCCTTCAAGGTTTGTAGAAGTGTGTGCCCAAGCAGAGAAAAGGCAGTTATTGGTGCTTTCTTTGAAGGAAGGTGGATAGTACAACTCTCTTCTTACACATCCTGAGATTGCATTCACCCTTCCCTTCCACATGCAAATCCAAAGAAAAACAGGTGTAGTACATGAGATATTTGATCTTGCATTCATTGTGTGCATGCTTTTATACAGCTACACATATTGCAATTATTTATTCTCTGTAAAATCAAGTGTTATTTGCCTCTTTCATACAGTTATACTTTTTTATGTTTGCATCAACCCTTCAGAGCTCCCCATGCCTGAGAGGGAAGGCACATGTTACAGATGACAATATATCTGTCCCAGTCATGAACAAAAAATTACAGTTTTCCAGTTCCCAGAGAATATAATAATAACTCATTCTTGACCTCAAAGCATCAGTGCACATGTAAAGTCTTAAGAAGAGAGACCAGCAACTCTCTGAGGTCAGAATGCTCTCTGACAGGGATCAAAAAGAGTATGGGAACAAAGCATGCATACAGCAATGTTCACCCAAAATGCTCCTCAAGCTTTTAGTGATTTACAGCTCAGGAACCTCTTGAGTCAGAGAGATAATTGCTGATGTTCACATTTGAGAGAAAACAACAAACCTGTCGCACAAACCATGAAAATTTGGGGAGGAGAATAACCCACTGAGGAGAAAATATCTTGATCTCTCTCAAAGGAGGTGGGTCAGTAAATCTGGAAGGACCCTTTAGTGAGGTTGCCCAGACCAGGCTGGATAAAGGGATTTTCCTCATAATTCCACAAATCTTCTGAATTGCAAGGTGCCACACCTGGAAATATCTGTGTGCAGAAAATTCAGCTGGAACTGAGCTGCTACAGTATTTTATCCATCAAAGCTCATAAATAACCAGTGTCAAGTCAGGTTCTAGTCCCTGAGGCCAGCTGGCATGGCACTTCCATAGATTGAGGTCATGGACCTTCCAGAAGACACTGATCACCTCTAAACCGCATTTTTGAACTGGTTCCTGACTCATGCTAATTTTTGGAAAGCACCCAGGTGTTACTTTGGATACTGCTGTGTTGGCTGGGACAAAAGTGGGCTTGGAGCTGCACTCCTGATGCAATAGGAAGCTCCAGTGTCCATACCCCAGTCCTGCTTGACTGGGTAGAGGCCCATTCCTGCCACTGTCAGCACTGGCCCAGAGCAGCTTGTCCGTAATTTTACTAAACTTAATCAGAAAGACACAATTGGGAAGGATTTTTGTCTGCATTATGATTAATGATTTGGGAACTTTAGTCATTTTAGTGATCCTGACAACACAAAGGTGCCTGTAATGCTCATTTCAGGAACAAATCCAATGCAGTGACAAAAGTGTTACTGGATATTTTATTGTGCATGGAGACAAAAATGGTTGAACAGCCTGGACTGAGCTTTTAGATGATCTCATGAAGCAGGTAAGGCAAACTAACTAACCTCACAAACCTCTTGAAGTCATTAACCACCATCCAAAAAGCCATCTCTGTTTGAAATGGGTCCTGTCTCCCAAGAAGGACAAATAAAAATGCAAAAAGAAACATCTTTTCGTCCCTATTATTTCACCTTTGAAAAACATGCTCTTCCGCAAGTATCGGGTTTGTTTCTCTTGTCGCTACCAAAGCTTTTCCCATTTTCTTTCCCTTGAAGATAATCCTGGTTTCCTTTAGGTGTTTTTAAGAGGATTTTTCTCTTCTCCTGACCAGCAACCCCGCTGACTGAAGCTTTAGTCACACCAGCACCTGTGTCTCAACATAAAGGTGAGGGGCAGCAAACAGCAGAGCTGTTGCCGAATCAATTCCAGTCACCATCTCTCTAGTCTAAGAATGATGAAATTACCACCACCACCATCACCACCACCACCACCACCACCTGAAAGCAGAACATCTATTTTGTCAGATGCCAGACCTAAAAATGAATGTGGCTGTGCCATGCACTGCTCTGAGCTGTGGATATAATGAGTTTTGAATGGGAAGTCCCTGGACACAATAAATCTGTGCCATATGTGACCATTTCCTGTGTCAGTTCCTTTCTCATAACCAGTGGAGGCTTCGCCCTCCCCCTCACTTTCCCTTTCATGACCCCACACCAGGGCTCTGAAATCTTTCAGGGTTGCTTTTGGGCCCCAGGCCTTTCCACAGCAGTTGCATAAATAAATGAGTTTGACAGCAAACATCATAATGGTTACGGTAATTTGTGCTCCACACAAGTGCTTGTGCTACTCGCTGGAGAAACAGGGGAGGAAAGAGCTTGTTTTGTTACCACAAACAAAAGTATGTTCTCTGACAAGTGGTGAAAGAATTAGTCAAATAAACTTGAACTTTATTCAGACCGTCGCTGTTATGGACGGGGAGGTTCTCAGCTTCGCTTTCCCTCCTTGGCCCGCGGTGGCTGCAAAGACAAATCATCCTTTTCTTCTGCAAAAATAAAGTTAGGGCATAAAATGAACTGCCTCAAAATAAAATTTTCAGGGGAGTCCACTTTATTGCTATTATTATTATCATTTCTTCCCAATGAGAACAGTTCTCTGGTCCTGGGAACCGGCTCACAAAGAGACTGAGTGATTTTCCATTAGAAGAAGGCTAGAAGGAAAATGCCAAATACCTGCAGTTCCTGGAAATATTTGGGTCAGGAATAAGCTTTAAAATGACAATAATTTCTGTAAGAAATAGGTTGAGAGGGCAGAACAGAAGCTTTAATTTTTCCTGTTTTTTCCCTTTTTCATTGACAACACATTTTGACTAAATAACAAAGTTTGACAAAGTTTTTAACTTACCCTGAGAAATTATAATATTTTTAGTCCTTGTACATTTTTTTCTGCAAAACTGTATTATTAAAACCCCTTTTTTATTTTCCCCAGCAATGCTATTTAAAAAAAAACATATTTAATATATCCCAATTTCAGCCCAGAAAGGCTGCAGACATTTCAGTTAGTATAGTAAAAGGCATAATTAGTTTATAGAAGTTTTATAACAATTGTTAGGAAGGAAGGTTGGTTTCCCATGTCCAATGCAGAGAGAAAAAAATAAATGTATTAATATTTTAACCACAGAGGCTTAGGTTGGAAATTAGAAGACCATCTTCTTAGTAAAAAAAAAAAAAAATGTACATATATATATGTATAAGTAACAAGGGCTGGAAACCAACTAATTAGGAACCTGGTAAAACTAATACAAATGAGGGATTTTTTTATCAGGTTATATTACGTTCTTTTGGGAATATTGTAATTACAGATGTCACTTTGGAGTCTTTCTTTCTTTCTTTCTTTCTTTCTTTCTTTCTTTCTCTTTCTTTCTTTCTTTCTTTCTTTCTTTCTTTCTTTCTTTCTTTCTTTCTTTCTTTCTTTCTTTCTTTCTTTCTTTCTTTCTTTCTTTCTTCCTTCCTTCCTTCCTTCCTTCCTTCCTTCCTTCCTTCCTTCCTTCCTTCCTTCCTTCCTTCCTTCCTTCCTTCCTTCCTTCCTTCCTTTCTTTCTTTCTTTCTTTCTTTCTTTCTTTCTTTCTTTCTTTCTTTCTTTCTTTCTTTCTTTCTTTCTTTCTTTCTTTCTTTCTTTCCCCACCTAAGTTATAAAAAAATGTTAAAATCTTACTTGCACCTGCCTTGGCTGAAGGTTCAGTCCAAGAGCCTGCACTCATAACAGAAAGGTTCACAAGCACAAGAGTTCCTGTGACATTATTAGGGTGATTTTCAGCAATATTAGTCCTGTATGGGCTGTGGATTTGAATCTTAAAGCAGAAGGATTTCATTATGGGTACAGACAGCTATATTATGCCATGACATATTTATGACAATGAACAGTAATGGGAGGTGAGTATTTTAAGCCTTGGAAGTCGAAATTAATCTGAGAGCATGGTGCAGAATCTGAACACCTATGAAAACATATTGAAGAGCTAAAATTTGAGACACAAAGGCTACAGTCATTATCTGAGCACATAGAAGGGATTCATCACATTAATTCTAGTTGCCTAAATGTTAAGCATCTAGTCTAAGCTAATTGTCTGGTCTAAGCGTTCATCTAGACAATAATCATTAGAGAGGGGGAGAGGAGACACTTTTAGAGGGTCATTCATTCCTGCTTTTCTTTGGATGGATTGTACCACTCCTGGAGGTATCTGTCTCTGCTGGCTATGTGTGGAACCTAGACACATATTTTGGACTGGAGGCCTGTACTTAGAATCAGAGAATCACCAGATCATTAAGTTTGGAAAAGATCTCCGAGATCATCAAGTCCAACCTTTGACCAATCACCACCTTGCCATTAAACCACAGCACTAAGTGCCAGCTCCATTGGGTAAAATGAGCCCAAGCACTAATGATGTTGCTAATGAGGCTTGTTGAACAGCCAGGCCAATCCATGTTCATGTTCTGAAAAAAGAGGGAAATAAGAGCTCTGTATATGCTCTTAAGGAACCATCTTCTCCAGTTTTGAATGACAGGAAAGAGAGAAAGGAGGGAGATGAAGTCACTACCATCAATCTAAAAAACAGAAAGAAATCTCCCCTATCCCTGACAGAGGTATGAACAAGCTACAAACAAATTTTTGAGGAAGACTCTGAAAAAGACTAAACTCTGCATTTGGCTTTTGTAGCTCTGATGACCAAGCCATGGCACCCAGGTGCTCCCACATGTGCAAGGTGCAGCCACCCTGAAAACCAAGGCTCTGTCTGCTCCTGAAGAATGCTGCTCACACAGGAAACAGAGGGGCCCCTCAACAAAATACTTTGGAAAGCCCAAAATTAGAGAACTTACCCAAAAAGAGTGGAGGAAATAGAACAAGGCCCTAAAAAAATATTTCTAACCTCTGAACCAATATGGATGAGGGAACAGAAGCAGATTGGTTTCAAACACCACTTCTGAAATATCAAATGTGTCTCTCGGCATAGTCCTAAAATGCCATGCCTACAATGAATCTTGGGGAAAAAAATAGGTCAGAAGAGATTTCCAGATGTCATGTATTCCAAACTTCTACTCAGAGCAAGGCTAACTACGAAGTTATATCAGGCTTCTGAGGGCTTTATCACAAACCACACATATCTACATTATAAGCATTTAAGTTTCATAGAACAAAACTTCCAGGTTAGAGTATGTCCAGAGGAGCTTCCAGGGTTGAAAATTACTTGGAGACGATCTGTGACCCCAATGACACTTTCATGCAGAACTTCAGATGCTTTCAAGATGGTTTGAAGAAGCTTTGAGGGTTGATTTTGCAAATAGTTGTTATACTAATATGTGGTTATTTTAGGTAGTCCAAGGCCTGTTCCTTGTCCCATCCCAAGCCTACTGGACAGCTCTAACAGGAAAGGATCACATTTAGAGGTGGAACATCTCTTGTACTTTACCAGACAGTGTTCTTCATGGTCATATAAAGGTGAATGGATCAGAGTCACACTGATCCTGCACGTGTGGTGTGATGCCCATGGAGAAAAATAATAAGGGTATTGGTGGAGTACTGAAAACACCCACCAGTCCTGATTGTCCTGCTCTAACTAGTGAGGATCACTTCCTTTATATTTTATTCCAGACTTACTAGTGAGCTGTTTGAAATTTCAGACAGGCCTTGGAGTTATTTTGGCCAGGGAGTATATTTAAAACTCATTGTGCCTAATGTTGTCTTTCTACAATTGAGAAGTAATCAGGAAAGACGTAAAAATAAATAGACAAGTGAGAGGCAAAATGAAATATGAAGTGGCTAGAAAGGAGTCTGCTCTCTAATGTATTTTTTCAGCTTATTATTGTAAAAGCCCAGAGCAAAATAGTAGCTTTGAAGAGTCTTTTGTTAATAGTGGAAAGGTTGTCTCTATATTTTTTTTTACTTTTTATTTATTAACCATGCTGCAGAGGGTACTTCCATAAGTGATGGCCAAGTTTCAGGTTTCAGGGACTTGTTTAGTCTGAAAACATCCCAGGCTGCAATGGGAAGCAGAAAAGAGAAGTGACAGTCCATTGTATGGTGTTAGAAGGAAGTAAAAATGAAGCCCATTTGTTCTCTGCTTTTCCCTGTAATTTCTGGTGGTTGAGCTTGCAGAGGTTTGGATATCCCTGTTTGGATGGTTTAAATGCATTCCCAGCAGGCCACTTCCTCAGGTGGTCTAGCTGATAACAGCATGAGGCCAATGTAAAACAGCTGATGTCTTGACCCTATCTGGCAATAAAATTATAAAGCTGCATTCCTACACTGGGCAATCCTCCAGATCATAGTGAAAAAATAGAAAATAAATGTTATTGAGGGCACTTACTTTATGCTCAAACCCTAAACTATGAGAGTCAATAACATTTTTGAGACTCTTGGTGTTGGTGGATTATGTGTTTATTTATCATTGCCCTCATTATGGGGCTAAGTATGAAAATATTCAATTTCTTCAAAACCTCATCAAAGCTGTCAGGTGAGAAAATATTATCTGTGCACAGGAAACCAGAGAGGTGCACCAGGCAGATTTTTTTCTTTGAGAGTTTTTAGTGTTTTAAAACAAGGAAAAAAAAGAAGAAAAGAACACTGATACTGTGTTAGGATAGGCAGAAGAATTCAGGCAGAAAGGCAGAACAGGATTCCCAAGGGTTCTTAGCTCAGGCATCCTGCTGGAATTTAAAGGACGCCCTTCATGTATAATAGTTTACATTACCTGACTTTTATGAAGAGAATCGTCAGCATAGACAATTTTGGTCTGTTTATTTTTTTGTTATAACACCTGCATTGCCAGACACACTCACCAGACAAACCCAAGCATGATTTTTACTTGTTTATTCCATGGCATCAATAGTATCAGAATACATTTAATTTTCTGGACACACCCGTCAAAAAGCTCATCTGAAAAGCCCTCGGCAGGAACCTCCACAAGCATTTCTGCTGGTTTGGGCCATCAGGGAGTGTCTTTCAGTGCCATGAAGAGCCAAGACGTTTTGGAGAGCCTTCAAAGAGCCCATCTGGCAGGGTTTGTTCAGTTTCCACAAGTCTCCCGTGGCAGTCACAGGGAACAGCAGGCTGAAGGCTTGTAGATTGTGTTTGTTACCCACTAGGATGGAAAGGCTCATTCCAGAATCAGAGTACACAAAGTACTCAGTGCTAAGCACCAAGGCTAATCCAGCAGGTAAAAAACTGGTGCAAGCCATTTCCAAACCTGTATTGCCTTACCAAGACAATCTGGGCTACAACCACTCTCCATGAAAGCCACAGGAATTCTGTTTCCATGTAATTCCCCTTTCCAACCCAAATCCTGCCCAAAAGGGTGGTATTTTATGTCAGGCACGTGTTGTCAGTTGTGAAAAAGGCATTCACATTTTCTTGCACATTGTGTTTCCCTGGGGTCCCAAAATGGTAAATAATGCTGGCAGCACTACAGTCAGGAACCTGAACATGCAGCCAGAAGGATGTGCTGTGGAAAGCATCCCTGTGCTGCCAAGGACATTGAGGAGAGGAGGAATATAAGGGAATCTGGACTTTTTTTTTTTTTCCTTTTGCTCTCCACGTCTCACGTGGAGCAGGAGCTCAGACAGAGAGGCCTCAGAAGTAGAGGTCTGAATTTAATAAAGCTGTCTGGTGGGAGGGAGGCAGGGAAGAGCAGATCATGGAGATAAGAGAGGGAGAGAAAGGAAGGCAGGAAAAGAAAGGACATTACAGCTGGCTGGTGATGGCTGTGCCCTTTCGGACTCAAGTGGGCGGAAGTGAAATGTTTGTTTGAGAGGCAGGACACCAGGTCATTAGGGAAATAAAAAAACCCCACAATATTTTATGGTTTGGACATATATTTCCATGCCACTGTAATAAGGACAGGCCAAAGGCAGGGAAAGACAAAGACAATAGCAAGATGCTACAAGGTAATTAATAGGGCTGCTGGATTTCATCACAAATTTGGGGATTATTGAAATGACCCTTTAAATTCAGTGCAGCTACACTTACAGTATGCAAGAAGTTAGACCCCTGTCTAGGAAAATAACTTCTTTCAAAGTAACAATTCTACAGATTAGCAAAACCAGAGGGTCTCTTTGCTTCCCCACTTCTGCAACCTTTCTCCTGTTTCACCTTGAAGAACAAAAATTAATTGAGGGGAGCAGGGAGGAGGAGGAAGCTCATCTCATCCCCAATGACACAGCCCTATCCATCAAGGTACCAAGTTGACTTCCTTAAAGAAAAAATTAACAAATTCACTGCCAAAGCTCCCATCTAGGGACATTTTTTTCTTTTCCACAAGATTCTGTTTGTTAGAAAAACCAAAAAAAAAAAAAAAAAGACACCAGAGGGAAAATAAATGCAGATACATTTTTAATGCATGCATTTAATTTTCAGAACATGGTGGGCACTTCAGTGCCGGGTGCTGGAACTGCAAGGGAGAATTTATCTAATCATTCCTCCGTGTCCCTGCTTCATTGACATAATGTGGTCCTGCCGATTAAAGCACTCGAATCTCTGCCTTTTCCTTCTCTTTCATACTAAAATTATTGATGTGCTTTGTACAATGTGTAATTGCCATTATTGTATGTGTGCCTGGAGCATGTGCAGAGCTGAAATTGAAATAAATAAGCAAACAAAAATCATACGATAGCGAGTCTCTGATGGTATGGTGGGGGTGGTGCTGTGGTATCACAAGCTGAAAATAGGATTTCATACTGCTGTGACTGGTTTTGATAGAGTGAGATTTGATAAGGCTGGAAGAAAGGCTGCTGTGATCCTCCAGCCTGACCTCTTCTTTTCATACAGCACAGACCCCCAGTAAACACCCAAATCAAAGTACCTCTTTCAGCATCCCAGGTCTGAGCCTCACCATCCAGGGATTTCACCAGAGCAGCCCTGATTTGCATCACCTGAGGATCTTGCCCAGGATCACACATTCACTTTTGCTCCATCTCTTTCTGTCCCTCTCATGGACACGCAGTGGATTTATTCTTTACATTTAATTTATGCAAGCAAGGCACAGAATAGATTTCAGTAACGCCAATTAGATACGCACTAATTTCTTCTCTGTGAAATAGCAGTAAGTAATTAATCAGAATTTTGATCACAACTCAGTTGGCAATTCTAATTGCACTTGTCATTTCCACAGCAAATACAGAATCATTATCTTTTTCGCCAAGTCCTCTCTTCCTAATCATCCAGGGGTGCTAGAAGCAAAACATTTCCAAGAACTAGATATTGTCTCTATCAGCTAGCAGCCTTAATACCTTTGGACTGAGGGTTAGTGGGTTCAGTCCACGGCTGTGTTTTATTTCAAGCTTCATCATAATTTTAAAGAGAATAGCTGGTGGCAGGCTGGCTGCTTGCCTGGGGGAGGGGGGATTCTGCCTCATGAAATTACCAGGAAGGATAAAAGATAGCAGCTCACTCCATTAAAAACCTTCTGGGGGAGCACTAAAGACACCTGACCTTTGCATGAGCATCCAGCAGGCATCCCAGGGACATACGGACGTGGGTCAGGTCTGTGCCATCAGAGCCCAGGCCACATCTCGGAGGCACCACACCCACGTCTCACCTCCAGGCAGTACCAGCCACCCTGGGAGCAGACAGGATGATCAGGGCAGATCAATACCCCGTGTCTCACCAAAACAGAGCTTCCATGACTGCTAGATTCTCCTGATGGGTCGTGCAAACTGACAGTGCCAGTCTGGAGCGAGAACGGATTAAGATTATCTGCCTGGATGGTGCTGTGGCCGGGGATCTGTGGAGATAGCACTCCCTTTTGCTGTGCTCCAAAAAGCTGTCAGTGAGATCCTCCTCAGATGGCTTAGGGGAAAGAAGAGAGCAGGAAGGGAAAGGGAAAATTACCTTTTAGGAGCTGAGCCCTACAGAGACCTACACCAGATCCAAACTCCAATTCCAGCATGGCAATTCACCTCCTCCTTCTGCTGGAAAAAAAAAGGGTTTCCAAGAACCTGACAGCTATAGTCCAGTTTAGTAATCAGATTCCTGATATAATTCAAGCTCAGGTAGTTAATGTTTTCCCAGGTAATCCCAAATCATACACAGTAAATTTGGGAACAACCACTAAACCTCGGATCTCAATTCTGTCAACTTAAGTGAAAAAACACTTAAGAGAAGTATAAAGGAACTTTACACAAGAAGTCTCTGCATAGACCTGTTGTGAACCAGGATAGTTCTGGCTCTACCCTTACATACAATTTGAGCCAGCAGCATCAATGAAAATCGCTAATTTGAAGGCTGTCCAAGCATCTCCTCTACTCTCCAAATTTTCTCCTCCCTGCTCTAAGCAGCAGAAATCACTGAAAGAGCCAGAAGGCATCACTCAGCCCTTTCCTTTGCTTCCTCAGGGTTTATTTTGTCAATGCTCTTGCTTTTATTCTGTATTTGAGAGATCAATAAGAAGGATTTGAGTGGAATAGTAACCTGTCAGTTCTTCTACTCACAGAGACCAAACTTCTCTCATAAAAGGGGGAGTAACACTCAACGTCAGTGATGCCAATGGGGACTGAAGAGGGTCAGAACACCTCAGAACTTAGCTATGGGTATGGAAGCCAGGAACAATGCCTGAGATTTGGTGGACTGAATTTCTTTCATAAAGGACAGGAACACCCCCCCCCACCCAAAAAAAAAAAAAAAGAAAGAAAAACCCAAAAAAAAAAAAAAAAAAAAAAAAAACAAACCCAGAATAAACATCTGAACTGCCACAGAGAATTTTCTTTGTTTAGGATTGGGGTGGAGATGGCATGTTAAACATGCTGCCCATGATGAAAATCTCAAAAGCTTGAATCATGCATTTTCCACCTTCTGGGACACAACGGGGCACAGGCATTTTTCATTAGTCTTTAAAAGAGGTACACTGAGGCTATGTCTACACTTATGAAGGTTTATGCCTTAGACCTAGCACTCAATCACAAATATTTTACATTCCTAGAACAATGTTTGGCATGTTTTTTTATTTTTGTCTAGGTCAGCTAGCACTGACCAAAACTATGTCTAGGAACTGTCTGAGGCTCAATATGATTTGTGACCATCCCAATTGGAATGCAACAAATCTGGTCTGGAGCAAAAAGGATTTTAATGATTATATAAATGGCCACACTACGAGTTGGCCATGGGCTGGGATACCTTCCTTGTTCAAAACCCCGTCCAACCTGATGCTGAACACCTCTAGGGATGAGGATATGCACAATTTCAAGTCACTCAGGAGCATGGGAGGCACTGATAGAACTAAAAATGAGGTTGCCACCATCAGATTTTTCTTTACCAGTTCTCCATACTCAAACAGAGCCAGCAATGACTTTGCTGACTATCTAAATAGAGATGAGATACCTTAAAAAGGCAAAAAAGAACAAAAAACTATTCAAAAAACCTAACACATAAACTGTGCAAGAGAAAGGACGATTTTTAATTCTCTATAGTCAGAGTTGTTTAATCACCTCAGAGTTGGAAAATGAAAAAGAAACAGCAGCTCTTGAAACCTGAGCATCTTTGAAGACTGAGTAAACCCACACAGCACAGATTTATGAGGACAGAAGATCACTTCCCAGATTAGTTACAGCAGCCAAAAGGGAAAAATAAGATCTTTAAAACCAGAGGCAGTGGGATACAATCAGACTAGTGCAAAAAAAAAATCAGCTTCAACACAGATATTTCAGTAATGGACGGTTCTGAAGAGACATTCTGGCTACATCTTCACCAGTAAATTAAATGTGCCCAGGAGTATTCCCGGACACTGAGGCCAACTGACATGATCTGATTGCAGTCATCTTCTAAACTAGCTCAGCTTCAAAAACAGGATGGATTCATCCACCAGACCAGTTGGGAATGTTCCTTGGCACATACAAACTCCCAAACTGCACCCAAGAACCCGAGAATTGTTTGGGAGAGTATTACTTGGCCAAGAGTAAAGCATGCAGGGGGCTGTGATAAACATTTTTGCAGGGCAGTGGATTGCATCTTTGTGTCATTTTATTTATCTTAATATGGACATCACCCCTGTCTACCTGAACTTCTGCCCCTGGAGAGTGCTCCTGTGCCCATAATTTTACCTGCAAAATTTAACAAAGGGCAGAGACCACACCAGTCAGAGAGGCATCCCAAGCTTAAGGAAAGAGACAGAGAAACTTGCAGCACAGATTTTTTCTGGGCTTGTTTGAGAGTTCACACCCAGAGGAAAAGACCAAGTAGATGTTGTGTGAAATATCTGGCATTTTTTTGGCATTGTTGGAGGTTGCTGGACATCACGCTTTGGAAGTTCAGAGTCACACAATGGTTTGGTTTGAAGGGACCTTCAAATATTGTCAAGTTCCAGCCCCCTGCCACAGTCAGGGACAACTTCCATTAAACCACTGACATTTTCTTGTACTAGAAAAATATTTAAAATTTAAAAAAACCCCCACAAGTATTTATGGTTATTATTAAAATCACTACTAATGGGGCAGGAAACCAAGTTGTTGGTGTGTGCCTTCTGTTTATTGCAAGAGCAGGCTTTGAACTTGGGTGGAAGAGAAGGAATGGACAAGGCTTTGAACTTGAGTGGAAGAGAAGGAAGGGACAACTTAGTCACCTCCTGGCTGTTATTTCCCTGCTGGAAATAGGCAACAGATTGACAACAGCTGAGGAGAAACCTGCCTAACCACTGCAACCTTAATTAAGACAAGGAGGATGGGCTTGGGAAGACTGGAGCCACCCCAGGAGCAAACCTGGGAATGATTTCCTGTCTCTACTCAGCTTGTGTCTCTGTAGGTTGACAAAGCTGGACTGAAGTCTGGTCTTCAACAGTCAGCCTTAATCCATGAATTCAGTGAGCTTCTGGCCACAATTAACTGTGGGAAATAGTCTGTTTGGTGGTGCCACCAAATCAGCTCACTACACATGGGCATCTCCCTAGCCCAGATGCTCTGGCAAACTGGATGAAAAATTTGCCCCTAAAAAATGTGTCACAATCACAAAGAAGCTGTGCAAATCCTCTTACAGACACACTGAGCAAATGCAAGAGAAAGAGTGGCAATAGGTGAGGACTGGCTACACCACCAGAACTCTACCACCAGTGGTTTTTGGAGAGAACTCTCTGTTGTGTGCCCTTGCCTTGGATGAGAACTGTGACTCTCAGTAAAACCTCTTGCTGTATATTTAACCGTGTGACATGGTGTGCAAAGAAACACCTGCTCTGAGCACAGGTTCAGAGACACACAGGGCTGACCCACAGCAGACTCCATCAGTGCCAGGAGGAGTCAGAAGCACAGGGTGGGGCTTTGTAAATGTAAATATGTGTGAATGTACTCACACAGAGTAGGATAATAGGAAGGTGAGGTCAGGCTCCTCAGGAGGACTCCAAGCATGTCCGGAGTCGTGGACACCACCTCAGCCAACACTACCTGTGCATAGCACACAGGGAAAAGGACACAAACACATCATAGACTGGTAAAACCATAGAACTGTTGAATCATGGAACCGTGGAATCATAGAATCATCAAATTATAGAATCATAGAACTGTTCAGGTTGGAAAAGACCTCCAGGATCATCAAGTATAACCTCCAAACCAACACCACCACACCCAGTAAACCGTATCATGAACCAGCTCCCAGCTGGGTGGAGGCAAAGATGAGGAAAGAGGCAGACACTGCTGCTCAATCAGAGACCTGCCCTCAGCAAGGACCAGGGATGTATTCTGACTCTTTGTTTCAATCTCCCTTCCTATTTTGAGGTAATTATTTTTCTTTTGTGAACAGGAATCCATTGCACATTCACAACAGAGAAGGCTAAAATTATTGTGGCTTCTCATTTGAGACTCTCTTTGCATCTCCTGTCCATAGTGCTCATACCAGTGTTTGGATTTTCAATGGCAAGTCACCTAGAACAGGCTCAATATTGCCCTTTGTCAGGTGAGTTGGGAGCAATACACACACCTTAAAAGGGAGTGGAGTGTTGAGCTGATGTCTCCTGGCCTGAAGACATGGGGACATCCAGGGGCACAGCCAGCACTAGGCTGGGTGACTCCAGAGCACGGTGCCATTACAAATAGCGCTTTGCCTGGAGGCCCATCCAGTTGAATTAGAAAAAAACCCCCATTAATTAACTTGACTTAAGAGAGGGCTGATGCAGGGCAATGTGACCTTTTCTCTATGTCACATGCCACACGGATTTTAGCTTCCCTCTGATGCTTTGTCACTGCCAGTCCATGTTTTTTAGATCACTGGATTGCAGGCGGGTGACGGTGACCAAAAGGATTGTGGCAGCAGGAAGAAAGAAAGAGACAGCTCCATTATTCCATGGTCTGTACACCAAAGGTAGCAGAATCTTGTCATGCATCTACTATCTATTATTATTTTGCAATCTAAATATATTTTATATATACACATTTTAGTCCAAGTATTATAAACACATAACATGATGTGTTATAACATACATTCATTTAAAATAAACATTTAACGTATGTATTTAAGGTTAAGGTTAAAATATTTTTTTACAGAAAAATTAAGACTGGCATTGGTTTTACAAAAATGTTTAATATTGTCCAATTTTTGCATAAATGTCTTGGCAACGGAAGGAGCTTTATGTAGTTTTCACCAATCAGCTCAATGCATTGCTAAAATAGTCCAATCTACCTAAAATTTAATACTGAATTAGCCCAGGGATTGGAGGGAAAGTGATAACAGTAAAATCATGGAGTCACAGACCGGTTTGGGTGGGGAGGGACCTTAAAGATGATTTTGCTTCAAACCCCTGCCATGGACAGGGACACCTTCCACTATCCCAGGTTGATCCAAGTCCTGTCCAACCTGGTCTGGAACACTTCCAGGGATGGGGCAGCCACAGCTTCTCTGGGCAACCTGTGCCAGGGCCTCACCTCCCTCTCAGAGAAGAATTTTGTCCTAACATCTAATCTAAACCTCCCCCCTTTCAGTCAGAAAGAAGTGAGTCTCTTTTCCAGATCTCACCAGAAAATCCAACCCTGATCCCTTGCATTTGTACTCTGCCATCATCCTCAGAAGGACACGGTTTTGCAGTATTGCATTTTCACCAGCAAAATTATGATGGAGTCTTACAAAACCGATTCAGAGAACATCCCCATTCCCATGGAAAGTAGTCTCCATACAATGCTCTCCTCTAGATCTGGCTTTTTATCTAGTTTATGCATTTGTGTGTTTTGACATGAGTGCCTAAGCCTGAGCTTGACTCCTTCAGCTGAGAGAAATGAACACCTTACACAGGAAATTCATGTATCTCAGTAACCAATTTAGGGAGAGAGAGATTCTTTCAGGTAGGCAAGAGGAATCTTTTGAGTTTAGCCTGAATGTCTCTTTGGAAAAGCTTCTCCTTGGCACAGCACAAGACCTGACCCACAGCCTACAGCAGCAATAAACCAGGAATTACAGGTCCTAGAAATAAGGCAAAACCACTTTTCAGAGCACATGCAACTCTCTGAGCTTCAGTTTGCTTGAAATCTTTGCAGATTGTGAAGGACCCATGGATCTGTTGCCAGGGTGTGACCTCAGGTATTTCTACTCTGCCATCATCTACCTGTGTGGTCTCTGTGGGGTGAAAGGTGGACGGATCTGGGAGATCACCGAGTCCTGAGTTTCTCCACAGAACCTTCTTTGAGAGTTGTGTCAACACAGACATTGAGATCAGAGGTGCAGGGTTTCGTCCTCTGACTTAGAGGTTTTTTTTGACCTCACTGTTGAAAAAGAAAATACAAGGGAAAAACTCTTCTCAAATTCCATTGGATAACATTGGCAAGGAAAGGCATGTTGATGTTATACCTACATATAGCTCATGTAGAGCAAAAAAACCTCAGAATGGCTTAAAAAGTACTTCTCCATGTCCCATTAAATCGTTGTGGATTAAAGTATTGAAGGTTGGTTTGGAAAGTTCTCTTGATGAAATCTAAGCTTTTATCTCAGTGAAAACACTCCCAATCTTACTAAACAAACATGATGTGATCAGCAGTGGACCTCAGAAAATCCTCTCACATCTCATTATCCCACAGTTTAGATTAGGGCTTTTATAGCTTGACTTCCTAATTCAACCACAGGATCAGATCTGCTCCCCTCTGCCTCAGTGCTGGTATATTATTTCTGTAACATGAAGAGCAGAGAAAAGGAGTAGAACATGCTTTCATGGCAACAAGTTAATTTTGGCTTAACCTGCAGTGCTTGCCATTGCAGCCATTAATACTCTGGTTGGTTAAATAGCAACACCAACTAAACAAGAAACCTTTACTCAAGCAAAAAGCCTCCTGAAGGTGCTGGCTGCATCATTTCCTGCAACACAAAGGGTTCCCTTGTCATTTCCTGATGGCAAGATGCCCTTTCCATGTGAAGATGGACTCTGTTGGACCTATTTACCAAGAAACACCTCTGAAAAGTCATCTGCAACTGAATTATGAGGACTTTCACCCCGAGAGCACAGGAGGATGGAGAGGAAAGCCCTGTATTGGTTTGGAGTTTTTGTCTTTTTAATTCCCTTCCTCTCCAAACTCGCCTCTCAAAAAAAGACGCCAGAAAGAAGACACTTTGCTTTTCAAAAAACCTTCAGCCATCTGAATCCCACTGCAGCAATATTATTTCCCTAAGCAGCTCCCAAACTGTGAACATAAAAGGATACAAATTCAACACCCTCAAAATAAGAAGAATAAGATAATAACCCTGGACAATGAGAAAATTGCACAAGTTCGCTTTCCATGTCAGTATGTATTTCCCTTTAAGAATTTCCATTTCCCTTTAAGCAATTCTATTATTCACACATAGCATTTCTAATCATTCTTTCAAGTGTTTCTATGTAACTTATCAGGGTTTAATGAATGCCAGAATAAGCACTAGAGGGAAAATCCACATAACTGGACACTAACCCAAAGGTTTTAACAAGACCTCTACATTTTTCTCTTTTTAATATAATCTTTATTCAAGCGCTTGCTGCTTTGATCAGAAATATGGCTTTTTTATTGGTATTATTATTGACTTTTTCCCACCCACCTTCTTTTCTAAGCCACCATCCCATAACTTGTGAGCCTTCCAGGGTTGCAGTGAAGAGTTATTAGTTACAAAGGGCTTCTTTGAAAACAACATCTACACAAAATCAGCAAAAGTTAACAAACAAACTTCTGTACTGCTTTCTACTGAGTGGGGACCTGCACTCACTTTGCAGAGAGCGGTTAAAAAACAAACAAACAAACAAACAAACAAGCAAACAAACAAACAAAACAAACAAACAAACAAAAAACCCACCAGAATACATCCAAAATGTGAATATGTGAGAGAACACAAGTGACTTGCTCAGACTGCAATAATACATGGAGGTACTCGCCATCAATCACAATTCCTAAGGATCACCTCGTGCCCAGACGTTGTCAGTCACATAAATTCTGGGACACTTTGCCATTGGAGGTTTGAATGGCTAAAAGATTGGGTAGGACAGGATACACAAACAAATAGTAAAGGCATTTGTTTTACCTTCAGGTCAAACTATCTTGAATTAATGGCTGCTTTGGAAAATGGGGTATGAGAAAAAAAAATCAGTCTATAAATGCTGATTATTCTTCCCAAAGCAACCATTGCCTCCAATATTACACTAAAAACATGCTAAAAGTTGGATCTGATTTTTTAAACCATTCCTGGAGTTCTGTAGGATTTCTGTCTGCAGGACACTGTTGTAGGCAGCCCTGCACTTACATTTCATCTCTGACTTGTTTGGGGTTCTTTTTTTTGGAGTGCTCTTCAGGCATACATGGAGTCAGAGGTTTTTCCAGAGAGACTCAGCCTTTCCAAGAACAAGGGATGTTTTTTGTTATGTGTGGTCACTGATGTCCACTGGGCTTCCTTCTTCCTTCAGACACAAATTTGAGTGGCTGAGGAAGTTTGTGCCCTTCGGGTCTGGAGAGGGAAAGGAGAAAGCAGATTTCCCTCCATGCACAAGGATCCAAAGCAGCCACTTGAAGCTGGTTGCACAGGCATCTGGGCAGAATAGTTTCTCTAAAGCTGAGTTAGATGTCATAATCTGTGGTTTCAAAGAGTAAGTGGGACATAATGTAATTTTCATGCAATGAAAAAGTTATTTCAACTGATTCTACTTACAGCTCTAAAAATTTATAATAAATTTTAGGCAAACCTAATAACAGCCTTCCAGTATCAAATGGGGATTAGGAGAAAGACTTTTTACAAGAGCATATAGAGATAGGACCAGGGGAAATGTCTCTAAGATGAAGAGGAGTAGATTTATATTAGATACTAGGAAGAAATGGTTTATTTAGAGGCTGGTGAGACCCTGACTGTCCAGAGAAGCTGTCGCTGCCCTATCCCTGGAAGTCTCCAAGGCCAGGTTGGATGGGGCTTGGAGCAACCTGAGATAGTGGAAGGTGTCCCTGCCCATGGCAGGGGCTAGAACTGGATGTTCTTTAAGGTCCCTTCTAACCCAGATCATTATTCAAAGAAATGGAAAATTCTCAACAAGTGGCACAGCCTATTCCTCCACCCCTAACAAAGGTAGGTTAACCCAGCTTCATTCCTGACTCACCCTGCTGTTGGCTTTATCTCTTAGCTCCCTCTCCAGAGATGAAAAGAAAGCAGTTGTGTCCATCTCCTAAGGCACAGACACCAGGGACGCCCCAGCCCTGGTCCAATGTGAGCTGTGCTTTTAATTGTGCTCAATCCTCAGAGCGAGACGTGGACAGAAAATTTAATTAATTTATCACTAATTGCATCAAGAGGTCCGAGAAGATCCAAAGACTCTCACAGCTATTAGGGAAATTTTTGCCAAGTATTTCCTCCAACTATTTATCCAATAGAGCTGTATCTTCTATTGCTTCCACATTTATTTTATGGTGCAACCTTGAAACTACTTGGTGCTTTTGATCAGCTAATTCTATAATCTTTCTGAGGAACAATTTCTTCACTGAAAAGTTGGTCAGGCTGGCCAGAGAGTGGTGGAATCATCATCCTTGAAAGTGTTCAGCATTTGGGACATGGTGTAGTGGTGGGCTTGGCAGTGCTGGTTGGTTTGGTTTTAAACCTTGGCCAATTAGCTTGTCAAACACAGAAGTTAAATTCTATATTGGTCTCTTAAGAAAGACCTGTGCCAAAGTTTTAATTCAAGTTGCCTTATCCAAGCAACCAGGAAAATAGGGTTTTTGAAACTAGAACTACTGGGCATTTACCCAGATTTGAAAAAAAAACAATAGGAAAGATTAAAAAAAAAAAAAAAAAGGGCAAGGACATAGAAATCAAATATATTGCACAGGTCCCTGACTTCCATTGTGGGGCAAATTGAAGTTGCAAGGTTATCTTGTCTTGACAACTTATTTTCTAAGACAAGATGAGGTGCTGTTGTCAATTTATCATGCTTACAACAGAGGAAAAATAAAAAGGAAAAAAAAAAAACCAAACCTTTTCATTGAAAAGTTCTTCAAAAGCAGCTTATGATGCTGTGGTAGCTGCCTCACTGGTTGTGTGTCTCTTTTCCCAGCAACTGGAGAATGTGGAATGATTTTATAATTACATATATTCATAAATATATTTATATTTATCATAACATATTTATGTGTTTGTATATTGAAATGAATATAAATTTTTACACGTTAAGTTAATAAACATGTTCTTGGCATGATCTAAAACTGAGTATTCAACATAACTACCCCAGACGAAAATATTTATTTTCCAGTTTCTTACACACAGTGTCAGTTAATAACTTTTCTTTTTTCCAAAGCACTGAGCTGTTTTTCCAAAAATTCACTAGGAAATGAATATGTTCTTTTCAACTAATTATTTTAACTAAGCATTATATTATTACTCATGCTATGTATCCTGGAAACCCCATGGTGCACATAGTGTCAACGCCATGTGCTTTGAACTTTGGTAGAGTGATGACATCTATATCAAAGCTATGCTTTATAAATGAAGATTTCGCATGTTTTGTCTCAGTAATTATTTTGTGAAATGCAACTTTTGTGTGTAGCAACCTCTTGGCCTGAGCTTTCAACACTTTTAGCTTCATTAAGCTAAAGTGCTCTATTAAGTCGTTGTCCTGAGTGCACTAGGGTTGAAACTGGGATGGATGGTTGTGCACTTCCTGCTGATTTGTGGTGTGCATGTCACAGAATCCTAGAATGCTGGAATGCTTTGGATTAGAAGGGATAATAAAGATCATCCTGTTCCACCCCTTGCCATGGGCAGGGACATCTTCCACTATCCCAGGTTGCTCCAATTCCCATCCAACCTGGCCTTGGACCCTTCAAGGGATGGGGCTGCCACAGCTTTCTCTGGGCAACGTTGGTCAGGGCCTCACCACCCCCATGGTTAAAGAATATCATCCAGAGACCCCCTACACCAGAGCCCTGTCCAACCTTACGTTAATGTCTCCAGGGATGAAGCAGCCACCACCTCTCCAGACAACCTGTTGCCAGTGTTTCACCACGCTCATTGTAAAAACTTCTCCCTTATACCTAATCTAAGTTGATCAGCTTCTTATTTAAAACCATCAACCCTTGTTCTACTCCAGTGGGACCTGCTAAAATTATCTGCCCTCATCTTTCTTAAAAGCTCCCTTTTAGTAACAAAAGGCCAAAATAAGGCCTCCCCATAGCCTTCTCTATCATACAGACATGTGGTAGCACACAGCTCTGAGCCATCTCCAGAGCAACTACATTTTGGGCCAAATGAGTCAAAGCTGCTTGCTTCTCAGTGTGACCATGAAAGCTGTCAAAGGAGAGAAAGACTGTCAAAATTTAAAAGCACGAAGAGGAGAGCAAGCCAAGCTAAGGTCACACAGGCAACATCTAAGTGCTTGCCTGATTTAGTAATGCCACTGGAACACTGGTAATTACCAGTTTGTCATTTTTCCCAGTGTTTCATAGGGGACTCAGATGAGTTTGGAGTCACACCATACCAGATGCCACATAGACACTTCTGTAGTTCCTGACACTGAAATGTCAAGAGTCATTACAAACTAATGAGTGGAGGGAAAAAGAAGAATTAGCCTCATTTCACAGGGTAATCAAGTGACTTCCTTACTGTGAGGGTGCTGAGGCCCTGCCACAGGTCACCCAGCAAAGCTGTGGTTGCCCCATCCCTGGAAGTGCCCAAGGCCAGGTTGGATGGGGCTTGGAACAACCTGGGATAGTGGAAGGTGTCCCTGCCCATGGCAGGGGGTGGAAAGAGCTGATCTTAAAAGTCCCAGCACAAACCATTCTATGATTCCACTCATTATCTGGGACCTCTCCTCAAAACTCAGCTGCTCAGACATCTTTAGCAGTCCTGCTCTTGCGTGTCACAGTGACACTGCCCCTGGTTCAGAGCTGACTCCTGTCCTGCCAGCCCAGAACACAGACAAGTGAGAATTTGCTTGGAAGAGGCCATGTCAACAGGACCAAGGTGTGATGGTCCCCACAAGAACCTGTCTTTTAGTTATACTTTTCCATCCCTGACATCAAAGCACAGGGAGATAATTCCCCTGCTCTTCTTGCAGCCCTTTTACAGTGCTGATCCAGCATGGAAAAATTAAAGATGCTTTATCTCAAACATCCACAAAGGAAATCCTGTGTTTCTGATGAACCTGACTTCCTCAATTTCCTGTTTGCTGCACAGCTGTCTGCATTGGATGGGTCTCAGGGACATTTTTTTGGACATATTTGTGTACCTCAGTTGGAAGCCAGGTTCCTTGAGCTGGAACATAAGGGTCTATAATCTTTCTTAAAAAAAAATTAAAAATCACAGTGAAAACAGAAAGAATGAAAAGAAAACAAACCAATAAAGAATCTATCCTGTCATAACATTTGAGGTCCTGGTATTTGCTGGCCTTGGAGTAGGTTCAAAATAAATGAAGGAAATGTGTATTTCATTAAATGCTAATATTTGGAAGATAAGAGGAAAAAATGATGAAATGCTCCCACGAACAGTTGCAAGGACAGTGCCCGTGTGTGTATAAACACAAATGTTTGCATACACACAAACAGACTGTCGTGATTTGCTCTGAATCAGAGCAGGGCTACACTGGAAGAATTATAGGGAAAGGAAAAAATACACCTATTTTCCCAGGTCATTGCTCTTCATATTAATGACCAGGAATTTTGCACTTCTCATTCTCCATCTGTTTTCTGAACTGCAATTAAAACCTTCCACAAAGCAGGTTTTGTTTTGTTTTGTTTTGTTTTGTTTTGTTTTGTTTTGTTTTGTTTTGTTTTGCTTTGTTTTGTTTTGTTTTGTTTTGGTTGGCTGTTTTTTTGGGTTTGCTTTTTTCGGGGGGGTGTGAGGAAGTGGTTTGCTTTTGGATTGTTTTTTTTTTTTTGCAAGTGAAACTTGATCTTATAAGTAATCATTGAGTCACACATAGGCACACACAAAAATCTCAATCCTACACGAGCTAAACTGTGCTAGGTGCTTTAATAATAAGGCTGGTGAATCAACACCCAACCAGCTTTTTCCCAGCAGATGCCATACTTGTTGCTGGTCAAACTCTGAGGTCTCTTCTCCATTCCAGGCCAGAGGACTCTGTGTAATCCCTTGGCTTCTGCCCAACCCAGTCTGTAAAATCAGGACACAACACATGTTTGCCTCCTGGGGACACAGCCCTTGGGCAGCAGCAAGGGCCACAAAGTGCCCAGAATTCTTTTGTTAATTAGCAGATGCAGTGCAAGGGGACTAGAATGTGGGATTTGAGGCTCCAAATATTCAGGAAAGCATTTGAAGTCTGTGCTTCAAACAATGCAGCAGAGGGGGAACTGAAAATTTCACAGGCGAGAGACAAGGCTTAGATCTTTCAAAAAACATGAAAAGATAATGAATCTAAGCAATTTATTTTCATAAATAGTTCTGGACACAGCTCTTCACAAGGACTGTGGATAGAAAATAATTCACTGACCTCAGAGTTTTTTCCCTGGTAACCCTCAACCACTATTGGAAGGCCATAAATTCTAGAGTTTAGAGATTTGTTTTTAACACACACCAAAAGAAAGCTTCATTTTGTTCGTTGCAGCTGAACCATTTCTGAGCAAACTTTCAGACAAAATCTTTCCCCAGGCATAAATCTATCAGGGAAAAAGAAAGGCATCTAGTGTAGCAAATAACATAAAAGTATAGGCTATGAAATAAAATAAAATATAAAAGTAGAAGCAACTGAAAAGCAGGTAATATGATGAAATGTTATATTGTGGGCTGTCAAACTGTGATTGCATGAAACCAGTGGTACTTTCAGATCAAGGCCATTGATCCATGGCAACCTTCTTGCGGCTGGACAACACCTGCCAAAGAACTGATGAAATGCCTTGTTCTAAGTTTCAGGTAAGGCCAAATGGCAGCAAGGGGACAGTTTGGGAAGGGTGTGGAGGTCTGGCTTTGGAAAAGGCCTCTGTGCAACTGTAAATGTCTAACAGGGAATAATTCATGTTTTCATAATATTCGTTGTTACAGTAGAAATATAGTTTATAAGGAAACCGAAAAACCCCCCAACAAAGGGCCTGGAGAGTTTCACAAGAATCATCTCCAGCTCCGGAAGAAGATTAAGAAATTACAATTCCAATAGAAGGAGGAAGAATAACCAGGATGAGGGTGATCAGCTGCTGATGACTTCAAGATAGTATCTTATCAGGACCATCCGAATCTCCCAGGGATCCCATTCACCAAGGAAATCTTTTGAGACAGCAAAACCAGCAGCCAGACGTTTCAACATCTCACTGGCACCAGGGCCCGAGAAACAAGTCAAGACATGTACAATTTCAAGAATAGGTAATCCAAGCCAGGAGGGGTATAAAACTAACTGACTTGGGGACACACTTCGTGAAACCTCGGAGGGACGTGACGCGGCAGAGTTCACGTTTGGGGTTTCACCCGGTGCACGCACTGTTTCCTTGATTCCTTGGCTTTGTCAATTGCTTGTCCAAAATTTTCGTTGGCAAATAAATTGTTTTCGTTGAGATTGGCTTTCTAAATTTATAACAAAATGTAATGTGGCAAAGTCCCTCTAAGCCATGTCCCTCAGCGCCACATCGACACGACTGCCAATGACCCAGCAGAGGAGAATCAGGAGGTAGAGAAACCAGCTCCACACCAAGTGGAACCAGTGCTATACTGCACAGCTGGGGCTGGATTCCCAGCCCTGCACCAGCGTGCAAAAGTTTTTCCTTCAGCTGAGATACAAAACTGGAGTATCTCTCCAGAGAACATTTCTTGGCAGCCAAAGGACTCCAAATGGATAACTCACTTTGGGGGGACAGAGAGGTTCACTCATAGAGTTTTTCTTCACAGACCTAAACTTTTTTAAACCTGTAGGAATCTATTACCTTGAGGATTTAACGCTCTACTACTTCTGTTTAAATTTGAAAATGTGTTTAAAAGGACTGGGAAGGCAATAACACACAGATATATCTGCACATACACTGCATGATTACATAAATCTTGTGCTTGAATGAAGCCAGCTAAAAAAAAAAACAAAACAAGAGAGAGACAGAAACCTGATGTATAAACACCAAAAAATTGACTGTTTGCTAGATTTCCTGATACATTCTGCAAAACTCAGGAATGTGATCCACTGGGTGCCAATCCAGTGGATCTCTGTGGTATTCATTCAAAAATGTGTCCCCCATAGGCTGCCCAACACCCTCTAAAATGGGTGAGAAAGATGTTTTTCCATCCACAGGCCTTGATCAGTCCCACAAAGAGAGGAAAAGGAGGAAAAGAGAGAGATATCCCTTGGTGTTTGTGCCTGCTTCTCTTTCAAATGGAATTAATGGTGGTTTAATGGGGTATGAAAGGATGTTTTACTGGAAAGAATGAGGAACAATTGTCTAGCTCACGTTTCATTTCACAGGTCATTATTGCATTAAGAAGTAAATCGACCAAGTCCGGTAAATAACAGTCTGTGTTTTGCCCAAAGCTTCAAACCAACAATCTTAGCAGTCACCAACTAATATCTTTGTCATTTTTAACCCTTGCAGGGATCTGCTGGGGGCTAAACAATTATAGTCTTCACCCACCCCTAGCAGGTAAGCATTATTCATTTTATTTCTCATCCCTTCTTCCTGCAAACCCCATGAGACTCTTTTTTTTGTTTTTTGGGGGGGGGGGGGGGGTTGGTGGGGTTTTTTGGTTGGTTGTTTTTTTCTTTTTTTCATTGTTGTTTTGTTTATTAGCCAACCTAGCCAACTGTGTGTCTGGTGGCCTTGAAAAACAACACATATTTTAGTGACTGCTGCAGGCATCTTTAAACAGGCTGCTTCCTCTGCAAAATTAATTGTTGCAAAATGCGGTGCTTCCCCTGTAAACCTCTGCAAACTCCCACTCAGCAGTTTAGTTGGATTACAGATATGTCTCTAGGATCTAAAGGAAATAATATAGTTATGCTTGCAGGATGAAAATCATATTTCTTTTTCTTTCTTTTTTTTTTTTTTTCTTTCTTTTTTTTTAATTGCATAAACACAACCGTCTTGCCTCCTTAAAGGTAGCAGCCAGCAAGCCTGGAGAGGGTGTTCCATGTAGATGCTGTTTTTTGGATCCATCACTGCTTCACTGGAGCAACTCCCTTCTCCACTTCCCTCTCCTTCTCCTGACACATTCTGGCTTGACTTTTAATATCAGCAGCTTCTGCAGCAGCTGCACCAAAGGCAGCATGGGCAGCAGGTCAAGGGAAGTGACTCTGCCCCTCTGCCCTGCTCAGGTGAGACCCCACCTGCAGAGCTGCTTCCAGCCCTGGATTTCCAGCACAGGAAGGACCTGGAGCTGCTGAAGCAAGCCCAGAGGAGGCACCAGGATGATCAGAGGGATGGAGCACCTCTGCTATGAGGAAAGGCTGAGAGAATTGGTATTGTTCAGCCAGAAGAAGAGAAGGCTTTGGGATGAGCTAATTGTAGTCTTCCAATACTTGTAGTGAGTCAAAAAGAAAGAGGAAGAGAGAATATTTACAAGAGCATGGCTTGACAAGACAAGGGGGAATAGATATAAATTGAAAGAGAGCAGGTTTAGATGAGATATTAGGAAGAAATTCTTCCCTGTGAGAGTGGGGAGACCCTGGCACAGGTTGCTCAGAGAAGCTGTGGCTGCCTCTGGATCCCTGGAAGTGCCCAAGGCCAGGCTGGACAGGGCTTGGAGCAACCTGGGATAATGGAAGGTGTCCCTGCCCATGGCAGGGGTTGGAATGAGATGATTTTTAAGATGTCTTCCACCCCAAATTGTTTTGTGATTCTGTGATTCTTCCAGAAGGTGCTGGAAAATTTCTAGGTGGTATATTGTAGGAATAAAACCCAACAACGGACTCAGATTTGTTGGCATCACCAACGCAGGAATGCTAAATAAGAATGAAACAGATCCTTGGGAGAACATGAAGGATGTCTGAGCTTTGAGGAGAGGTCTCAGATAAGGAATAGATTCATAGAATAGTTTGAGTTGGAAGGGACTTTAAAGATCATCTCATTCCAACCACCTGCCATGGGCAGGGACACCTTCCACTATCACAGGTTGCTCCCAGCCTTATCCATCCTGGCCTTGAACATTTCCAGGGATGGGGCAGCCACAACTCCTCCGGGAAACCTGTGTCAATTTTGGTTCCCTGGTGCTGTAAACTCCACTCAGACCCTGGACACCATTTTCTATGGGACTCATCTCTACACTTACATATTGCACATCCGTTCAAGCTCATTGGCATTCCATAAGACTGGATGACCAGGACCAAGCACATGGGTTGAGAGACAATCTATCTTTCTTCCCCAGTGGTCACTCTTCGTCTTCATCAGAAGCATTTAGAAAGTCCTAATTACCAAACCTTGCTCCTACAACGCCCTGGCCTTTGGACCTATATATCACTGTCAGACCTCAAAGATTCCTGCAGGCCAGGAACAGCCTTTCAGAACTTTTAAAATAAGTGCTGAAAGGGCCATTTGAAGTTATTTGATCCATTCTCCACCTGCTCAGGAAAAGATCAGCTCTATCTGATTATCTAAGAATGTTACCACTGATAAGGAGTCTGCAACGCAGGCAAGCTATGACCATGCTTCTCTGTCTTTATTCCAACATTCCATCCCAACACATAAAATTATCCTGATGATACTTCAGACCATTATTTCTGATTCCACAGACTTTGAGAGCAGTTTATTTCTCTCCAATGCCCAGCAGTGTCATGTTTTTGAAGGCTGTTCATAAACCACTCTTCCACTTTTCTCAAGACCAAGCCACCCAGCTTTTCCAGACATTCCTCATATCTCCTGTTTTCCACATGCCTAATAATTCTTTTCACCTTTAACTGTCAGTCTCCTAAATAAACTCATGAGTGGTGCATCCATGAGTTATTCAGGTTTCATGGACCACCAATGCTTTATGAATCACAGTTTAAGAAACACTGCACTGAAACAGAAGCCTCATCATGTCAATGATAAAGAAAAACTTTTGCTTGTGTTGCAGACAACATTTATATGCATAAAGGGAGAGAGGTGGGTTTCAAATCCATAACTAGAATCCTAAATGAAGGTGACATCATGTTTTGGGGGTACTGAGCCCCCAGGGAAGCAAACAGGCTCCCTGAGATTTCACAAACTCTGAAAATGGTGGTGTTTTTCTAAATAGCTCCTTAAATACAAAAGTTGAGTTTGAAAAATTAAAAACCTTTTCTTTTATCCTCAGGGTTTAAGGCTAAAAGGAGAAGCCAAGAATTTCTGATAGCAAGAGTAGGCACAAACTATTTGTTGGCACATCTTCAAAAAGGATTGCTATCCTAAGGGGCAAGGTTATCTCCCATTGTCAGGGACCTGACTTCATAATCAGTTTTTCCAAAATTCATTTGGATAATCATTCCTAATAGATATGTACACATATTTTACATTTTATGCAGCTGAACATCAGTGCATGACTGTTTGAAAGAACCTGAGGAATTTAAAAAAGAAGCAGAAAGGGTGGTACAAAAAGCTGAACTCCATTTACAGCAATAAATGTGCAAAATGGTTGGGTTTGCCCAAGGTTTTTTTGGCTTCATCAGGAGAGAAGAATTTGATACCCCTGTTTGATGGGAAAAAGGAAATAAGGTTTGATAGGCTTATACAGTTGTACATATACAGATATATAATCTGTGTGTGTATATACATTGCTCTGTGTTGATCACATAGAAAATGAACAATGTCATTCATCTCACACATCCTGGCTTCAGAATTAAGGAAAAAGCAGCCCTGAGAAAGGAGAATAGCTTATCACTAGAGTCTGAAATGCAGACTCTAATGAAGGGAAAGCAATTTATATCATTTCACAATGCATATGTGGCATGGCCACCTCAGCCCCAATGCTGACCTTGTTGCTACATCCCCAACAGTGCCCAGTTCCTCCATGATTAACCAAAAGAAATCATGCAGAGGAGTGGTTTTCCTTGGCAGAGCTGTTCCCTAAGGAAGTATCATGGTGTCATCCAGATCATGGAATCACGGACTGGCTTGTGCTGGAAGACACCAAGAAGTTCCAGGGACATGTTCCACTATCTCAGGTTGCTCCAAGCCCCATCCAACCTGGCCTTGGCCACTTCCAGGGATGGAACAGCCTCAGCTTCTCTGGGCAACCTGTGCCAGGCCCTCCCCACCTTCACAGCGAAGAATTTTTTCCAAACTAAACCTTCCTCTATCAGTTTAAAGCTCTTCCCTGTTCTACCTTCTTTCCCAACAGGTGGGTTCTCCACCCACAGAATTGTCCCTCATTCTGCTGTACTGCAGTTGACAGAGCTGATTAATTCAGTGTGTTCAACTATCTCACCCCTGATGAGCCACCACATAGACATCAAAGATATAAAAATAACTTAATTTCCCTTTGGATTACTTTAAACTTTGTTCTCCCATGAGCATTACAAAAATCCTCCCAACTTTATTCTCTGCTTTGGTCTCAACTTAATTAAGGTCTGCTGAAATCTTTACCAGAGAAGTATTTTCAGGAAAATTAAGAATTACAAGCATTTTCTGATCATATTAGGTTTGGTTTTTATGAAAGAATTGTTTAAAAAGAGCTCTTTAATGTCCTCCATTGCTACTTCCAACCCATTTTGCATGGGCCATTTATTGCAGAAAGAGAAAATTTCTATTTGTGAACAGCCACAACATAAAAGCTCCAGAGGAAAACAATCCTGATATTGTGTTGTTTCATTCCTTGCAGATCTACCAAACCTGCATTTTCTTCTCAGACATCTTTAATTACTGAATATGATTATGCACAGCTAGTGTGGCTAATCATATTCCTTGGAATATTAAATATTTATGGTGCAACATTTCTACCCAGTTTTAGCTGTAACTTATACTGCCAGCCTGTGTCTCAAAATTCTATGCTTTCCCAACTATTATTTGAAAATTTTGTTCAATAATTAAAATTACCAGAAGAAAGAAAATTGTACAAAAATCTTTGACCCATAACCCAAGTTATTTGGACTGTTTTTACCTACATCTGACATTTTGTCATATTTCTGAAGAAATTAGCAAACTTCTGCATATTCATTTATGACTTTTAACTTCAATGTTATAATTCAGAGGGTTTTTGACAATAGTTTTTGATAAAATTGAGTGTTGAATGTCTGCATAATTTGCTTCACACAAGCATTTACGTATTTACTTTCCTCTTTATGATTTAGAAAATCTACTGATTACCTCTAGAGAGTAAGCAAGGCTACTGAGCAATTTCACAGCTTTAGATTAGTCTAGATTGAAAAGACACAGGAAAACATAATCTCAATGATTTGCTGGTCAGATAAAAAGTTCAGCTGTCCACAACACACTGATCAGCGCGCCAATAGATTAACACTAAAGCTGAGTCAACAAAAAATTCTCTGTTTTTTTAAGGATAATTGAAAAAAAACTAAAAAAAAAACCCCATAGCTGCAATTTTTGTTTGTTCGTTTGTTTGTTTATGATAGCAGTCAGAATTTAAATGTTCAGTAATGTCCCAAAATACAGTCCAGGACTATTATTTTAGTAAGAAGTGTTACGTAAAATACACTCTGGGCTGATTCTAGTCAATGCAACCATAAAGTTTCACCTGCCTTAACAGGGTGAGGTGTTTTTAGATTCAGAGTCTGGCTGTCAGGGTTCTGGAAGGATAATTTTTATTTCAATGACTGACCTTGGACAAGTCACAAATTCTCTCCTCCTTTTGGAAAACTAGTGCCAAAATAAATGTCCCTCCCACAGGGGTATTACAGACCTAAATTTCACTGAATTCTTCTACTGTACCCAAAGAACTCACAAGGAATTGTCAGGTTTGACTGCGTAAAGTAGAAAATAAATTCAGTTATTCACACAAAATGCACGGAGCACATGTTTACAACAGGAAGAAAAAGTTGCATGAATATACACCAGGTAGCCCAGAGCTTCATCATCCCCCAGTAAACTATGAAATGGAGAGGACTGAAGGAAGGACACAAAGTTCCTCCTGTGGGGAAAAGCTGAAGGATTAAGTATGTTCTCCCTGGAGGAGACACGGCTCAGGAGGGAATTCTGTCACAATATTCCAGTACTTACTGGGAAGCTACAAGGAGGATGGGGCTCTCTCTTCACAAGGAGACACATGGGGAAGACAATGGGCTACAGGTACTGCTTGCACCACAAAAGGTCTCATCTCAATATAAGAATTAAGTTTTTTTCACAGTGATAGCAATCACTGGGTTTTGTAGTTGTCCCACCCATGGAAGTGTCCCAAGCCAGGTCGGACAGGGCTCGGAGCAACCTGGGATGGTGGAAGGTGTCCCTGCCCACGGCAGGGGGACGGAACAAGGTGATCTTTAAGGTCCCTTCCAAGCTAAACATTCTGTGATTTATTGGAAAAACCTCCACAGGGACATGGTGGAGTCTCCGTCATATCATCATTTTGAGGTTTTCAAAATGCACTTGGACAGGGTGACAGATAATGTTCCTTTCCCACAAAAGGGTGGTCTGGATGAGCTTTTGAGTCCACTTCCAACCTGATCTGCTTTATGATTCTATAATTATTCAGTCCAAATTGCCTTAAATTATACCTAGAATGTATCTGTCAGTGGGAAGAAAATATATGTCTGCAGACTCAAGACTAAAGCCTGAAAGACTTGGTTTCATCTCTCCTATTCTGTGTATTACCCACGTCATGACTCAATCTCTCTTTGCTCACTGGAGGGGACATTAGTAAACTCTAGTAGAAGGTGTCCTTGCCCATGACAAGACATGGAACGAGATGACTTTGAGGTCCTTTCCAATCCAAACCATTCCAAAATTCTACAGTTCTATGATGACACTGGAGACAACAGAAGTGGGGACAGCTGGATCTTCTACTAGTTTCAGGTCCTTAGCTACATTTCCACCAAGGGAAGACAATGAACTTTGATATCTCTGGAAGTCATCCCAGATTACAAATGTGAGGAACTGTGATAACAGAGTCCTGTGAACACTGCAGAAAGCCAGCAACTGGCTGATCCTTTACACAAGGATGGTTGTACCAGCTGGCCTTCGTGGAGTTGGGGTTTTAACCTGGACATAGGAATCAGTTGAATAACACATTGTTCACTTATCCTTAATTCCCCAAGAAGATGCTCCTGTTTATAGCTGATTCTGCTGTACAGCTTATGATCCTGGTATTTCCTGTATCGTGGAACCATTTAGTGCTTCAGGCCTGGCCCCAAGCTCTTTTGCAAGAGGCTTGCTCTAGACATGAGTTTTAGGAGAAAAACATTTTGTCATCCAAAAATGGCAGCTCAAAGAGATTTAAATAATTACAAATTCATGTTAAACTCATTAAATTGTTTTGGATAATTCAAAAAATGGTGCTTTGAAAGTTCCTCATAAATTATTTAGGGAGGAGGGTGTTGGAAAACATTTAATTTTAAACTTTTGCAGCATTATATTTAAAAGACAAAAAAAAAGACTAAAAAGGACTTTCATATTAAAAAGTAATTATGCTTTGTTGGACTCAAATCCACTTTTGTGGATTTGCAGTAGGAATAATAATAGCAACAAAAATCTTGGATCTGTTCCCTCCTGTTTTGTTCTTTTTTTTCTGAATTCTGTGTTTTATCCAGAAAACTAAAACTTCATTTTGAAGTGAACAATTCTGCTTCTTCAGAGAGTCACAATAAAAAGCTTGGTCTATGAGCAAAGAGCAAACTCAACTGGTAAAAGTTCAGGAAAACAAAGGGGGGAAATGTGGGTATAGAAATAATAAATTTCATTAATTCTATACCAATTGTGCCTTCAATAAAAGACATCATGTGAATCCAGGAGCATTAATATTATTCTGAATGATCCCTTGTGCTCCAGTTACGGCTCTCACAGCCTCTTCCCTGTGATATTCCTTATTCTGATAAAACACCTCCATGGCTTTTTTGTCCCTGAAGTCTACTCAGTGTTTTGGTTTGCTCCCCACAGAGTAATCAGAGCATCTAAAAATAGCTGAGGGACAGTAATTTCAATCTGATTGGCCAAACTGGAAGCTTGAAGTGAACATAAATATTAATGTGAATCGTAGAATCATACAATCCTAGACTTTGGTTTGGGTTGGAAGGGACATTTAAAATTATCCTGTTCCAATGCCCCTTCCAATCCATTTTGTGGTTTTATAATTCTATGACAAAACCACCATCTTCAGAGGCCATGAAGCATTGGTCACACCAAAGAGGAATCTGGCCCTTCAGAATCAATAAGGCTGGAGAAGACCTCCAAGGTCATCAAGCCCAGACTGAATGAATGCCACCATGCCCATTAAACCGTATCACAAAGGGCCACATCTACTTGGTTTTCTTAATGCTTCCAGGGATGGTGGCCTCACCCCTGTCCTACTCCAATGGCCGACCACCCTTTCTGGCAAGAATTTTTTTCTGATATCCAACCTGAGTTTTCCCTGGTGCAACTTGAGGCTATTTCTCCCTGACGTATCACTAATTTCCTGGGAGAAGAGGCCAATCCTTCTTTCAGGGAGTTGTAGAGCCTTCTTTTCTCCAGATTACAGAACCTCGGCTCCCTCAGCTGCTCCTCATGGGATTTATATCCCAGACCCTTCCCCAGCTCCTTTCCCTTCTGTGGACACACTCCAGCCCCTCAGTCTTTCTTGCAGTGAGGAGCTCAAAACTGAACACAATACTCGAGGTTTGGCCTCACCAGCACCCAGCACAGGGGGATGATAATTTCTCTCATCCTGGTGGCAGGAGACCAGTGGGAGCAGGAAAGTTGAGCTTTTTCTCTGATTTATCAATCCTGGGAGCCTGCATTGCACTCTGAAAAATACTCAGTGCTACAACTGTCCAGTAGGAGAAGCAAAGAAGGGAAGAAGACAACCATTAATTCACCCCCCCATCAAGTTGTGCCTTTCCAAATGTCAACCTCAAGACAAAAGGAACCGTCAGAACGAGATTCTCATCAGAACAAGAAATGCAGAGGAGGTGCATTTTTTGTGAAGGGAAGGAGAAAAAAAACACCATTCAGATTTGGGCAGCAAAAAGAAAATACAGCAATTTTGTCACAGCTTCAGAGGCAGGCAACATTTATCATATACTGTTACCTTCATTTCACAAGGAGATGAACCCTGTGGAGTAAAGGTTGTACCCTCAGTGCACTTTAGATGGTGGGGATTCCTCTTACGCCTATGACTGTGCTCTAGGATGTGCTAAAAATGGTGGGAATCTGAATAAAATCCAGGTTTTGTATGCAAATATATTCAGTAATATGCAGGTGATAAGTGGTAATAGCACCAGAGCATTAGTGCTTGGATGTGATTCATAATTAGGGTGGAAAAGGTACAGTAAAAATCAGTGTTTGCATCTAGACAACACATTAATCAAGCCTGTAAGCAGCCAGCTAGAGTGGGATCCTTAGAGGAAAAGCCTTACACATTTTGTTTAAAGATTAAAGTTCTCGTTGTGTTTAATCAGTTTTAGAGTGTGAAGGAAAACAGGATTAATTACAGTCCCTCCCATCAGTCTCCCATACCAGCAGAGTCACAAACGATGCATCTCTACAGCAAAATGGCCGCCGTCAGCAGCAGGCACAGGGAATGTTAATTGTAATTAAAGAGTTTATTTGGAATCAGGGAGCTCAGTTTTAATCAGGGTGAGAATGGAGCCTTGCTGTGGGAGCCTTCAGAAAGTGGTTACTGAGCAGAATGGGCCTTTTTTTTTTTTAAAACAGAGAAGGGTCGTCAAATTTCTGGAGTGGGTTTTCAGTTTGATTATCTCCTCAGTGGGATGTGGATGAAAATCCTTGTGGGGCAAATTACTGGTATTATTTTGCAGTTTTGTGGTGTTTTTACAGCATGTGCCCCTTAATGCTCTCAGAGGAGTTTCAAGGGACAGATAGAATCATCAGTCATGGAATGGTTTGGGTTGGGAAGGGACCTTAAAGATCATCTCATTCCAACCCCTGCAATGGGCAGGGACACCTTCCACTATCCCAGGTTGCTCCAAGCTCCATCCAGCCTGGCCTTGGACACTTCCAGGGATCCAGGGGCAGCCACAGCTTTTCTGTGAAACCTGTGCCAAGGCTTCACCAGCCTCACAGGGAAGAATTTCTTTCTACCATCCAACCTAGTGGATCAGACCCTAAAGGGTCTAAGAATGCAGGGTGAAATGACACTGCCAGAATCCAGAGTGGCACTGGTGGGCACAGAGCTGCACAAGGAGTCACCCCAGACTCCTACAGCACAATTCGCTGCATCCCGCCTGGCAAGGAATCACAGACATTGGGACCACCATGACCTCAACCTCAGCTGGAGATCTCAGTGAAAGTCATATCTGATGGCTCAAACATCTGCACGGCTTTGCAAACACTCCTGGCAGCACATGCACTTACCAGCTTCTGCGTACAGCTGTGTCCATTCAAATTCTGACTTTGGGAAAACAGAGACAGGTGGCTCCAGATGCAGGACACCTCCATCCAAATCCTTGAAAAGGGCTTTCCTTGAGCCTTTGCATCTCTTTTCTGGGAGCATGGCATCTTCAGAGGTTTGTGCACTGATAGGTAGGGAAGGTGACATTGTTATTAGTGTCTTGGAAAAGCCAGAAAAGCCTATAAATTTCTGTGTGAGTCATTAACTACTGGCTGCCACAGAGGAAGGTATCTGTAACAGGAGAGGTGTGTTAAGGGGAACTCATCTCATTGAGACAAATATCACACAGTTGAGATGAATAATTTCCTAGACAAGGGTCTATATTGGCTATAGAAGGAGGTCAGTGTGTTTCAACAACATGCCTAATCTTTGGCTCACTAATGTGTAGTGAGCTGAAATGCTTTAAATTGCAGATTGACTAAAAGTTCAACACAGCTTAAAGGAACTGGTGAAGTGAGCATCTCACACCCATGGCAGAATTCAATACGATAAAAAGACTTGTACTCCAGCCAAGTCCATGGAGACATTTTCAGATTGCTGCATGGATTCACATTAAATCTTGAAGAAAATGGAGAATTTTTTGGTCTCAGGCTGAGAAAACCCGATTGCTGGTACCTTGAATGGGACAAAACAGGTATAGGCAGAGATTTGCAGTAAGGGTAGAGGAAGAAAAAGACCATTTCCTCCAGTCAACCCAGCTCAAAAGAGGTGGAGAACAAAGACTCCTCTGATCCTGACTGTTCAGTTCTTGACCATCTCTCAGTAGATCCAACATTTCTGCTGGTTAGGTCTACCAGTGGGATAAGCAAAGTGATTCATGGATTTGCTATATTCCCTATATTCCCTGATGTTTCTATTTCCCCTCTTGCTCCAAGGCAATACTCATCTTCTCTTTGACAGGACATATCCATCAAGATATCCCTTCAGGATGCTGAAGCAGAACAATGCAGACACAACTTGGATCAAGCTCGGCAGCTGCAAAGGTGGATTAAATATTAAATAAATGAATGCAGATATTGCATGAGTAGCACTGGGAGATGCAGCCACTCTCAGAGGCTCAGCAGCCTCCCAGGGAAGCATTCAGCAATCAATGTGAATTCCTCACATTTGAAAACCACCAGCTCTCGCACTGGGTATTCAGCAGCTCACTACCAGCAGGATATTGTGGGATGGATACAAGAGTGAAACATAATGGAAGCTGACAAGCTGGACAGGCCTCAGAAATCTACACGCAAACTAATGCCCAGAGCAAAAAGCAAAAATATAGAATAAAATAAGAAATTCTGGCAGAAGGCTGGAGGGGCTCTAAACATAGCAGTGTGGGACACCTCCAATTATTTTTGACTGGCAAGTGGAGTCCATGCTGGATTTTTTTTTTTTTTTTTTGCTACTTCAAGGCTTTCCTGACAGAGCCTCTGCATTGTGTTCAGTGACTGCAAGAAATAAATAGGCATGTGGTTTCCATTGGATGTGGTATGTCTAAAACACTGCAACCAGCAGTGACTTAAGGTTACAGAAGAAGTTCTCCCCTCCCTCCTCAACACTCACAGATAATATTCTCCCTGGGCAGGAGCAGTTCTGGCAATCATTTGACATCTCACAGCCTGCCTTGTACTGATCAACATTTCTGATGTGATCTCGCAGGCACAAATCAAGCCACGCTTCCCCGACCAAAAGGACATTCCCTGTCTCAGGGTTTTTTCCTGGAGGTCCTGACATTTTCTGAAGCCTGAGGCTGAGAAGTCAGAGATGCTCAGGATGGGGGTTTAAGGAATGGGATATGTGAGGCTTGCCTTGCTACACAAATGTCAGGAAAAGGAGAAATCCAGGAGGACTGGTCTGGAGATGCACCTTGATGGAATTCGAAACTCAAATTATAAAAGATTGCCCTTAACTAAATTTGGTGGTGTTTTTCCTTTTCTTTTTTTTTTTTTTTTTTTTTTTTTCTGTATTTGAGTTTTTCTGTGCATGTTTGTTTGATGTCGGAGCTTGTTCATTTTTGTCAGACAGGAGCAGTACAAGAGCAGAGACGAGGGGAGTGTAGTTCCGAAGCTGTAGGTGTTTGGTTTTTGTTTTTTTTTTTTTTTGAAAAAAGGCAGTTCAGGATGAAGCATTTTACCTTGTTGGATGAAAGTAGAACTTGTCCTTTTCACTGACATGTAACATCCTTGATGTCTCTGCTGTGATGAGAGGCATGATGCCTAAATGATCAGCATTTGACATGATACAGACATCCCTGTCTTCACTGTAGCAGCTCTTCGTAAAACCAGTAAAGGTGACTTCTGCCAGGGATTAAGAGAAGATCAAGCAAGGAAAAACGGTTAAAAGAGTGCCATAACCAGAGATAAGAAAGTTGTGGTTTTTTCCTGTGATGTTTTCCATGTTAAATTGCTCCCATATATATCTGTGCAAATTATTTTTAAGTCAGACTACTAGCATTTTTCATAGATCTTCATGTGGCTTTAGAATACTCTGTAACTGAGTTATATCCTATGTTGACACAAACCAAGTTGTAACCATAGGAAATGAAATCAAAGAAATAGTAACTGAGAAAGGGAAAAAAAAAAGGCAAAAGTATTTAATGCATTTTTATTTGATAAAGTAAGAACCAGTTAAATAACAACCTGCCTTGGATGGTTTTTCTACTTGCTAAAAGATTAATATAAGACAAGCAGGGTGTGATGACACATACTTGGCTCTGGCACTCAACCCTTGTGCAGCTCCAAAATCCATATTTTGCTACGAACTTTTTGTGAGACTCTCTGCAAGTCTGTTTTTCTTTCCCTATCTCTCCTATTCTTCAGTAAAAAGGGGACAATAAATTTTCTTGCAAAAATAAATAGCAGTGAGGGATAAAGTCATGAAAAGCAGTGAGGTATTTAGATCCCACCATTGCAACCAGTTATCAGGGTTCTGTTATATTCAAATATTGCTCTGGAGACTGAAAAATTTGTTTCAAACAAAGATTCAGGATACGTAACAGACTTCTATTCCTCTTGTGCAATCTCTTATACCAATAAAGGTCATAACTTCTTCTGTGAGTTGTTGTTCCTATGTTTTGTGACAATTCTATCCAAAGTGTGATATTTACTTCTCAGATTTGGTGTCTTTATTTAGATGGAGGTGACTGTGGGTAAGAGAGATGAATCAATTGGAAAAGTAACACAGAAGGAAGGTATGTGTGAGGTAGAATCTATACATTAGCACGGGACATCACAGAATCCAAGAATGGTTTGGGCTGGAAGGGACCTTAAAGATCATCTCATTCCAACCCTCTGCTATGGGCAGGGATACCTTCCACTATCCCAGGTTGCTTCAAGCCCTGTCCAACCTGACCCTAAACACCTCCAGGGATGGGGCAGCCACAGCTTCTAGGAGCAACAATTATCCTGCAGTAGATTCAGGAAGAGAAAAATATCAAATAGTATATTTTTTTAAATTAAAACTGTATCAAGTTGTGGAAGAATTCTGTTATCAGTTTCACTGAGGCTCTGATTTCTCCAACATGTCCATTTGTGGGAGGCTGCAACTTCAACTGGAAAAATGGAAATAGTGAAGAAAAACAGTGACAGAACACTGTGGTGAATGGAGACAGAAGACCAACCTTTCAGCTTCATGATTCCCAGGGCTTTGGGACAATGCCCAGTTTTGTGCCAGGGATCCTCTGGCCTTTGGCTGGGAACGGTGGTAAACGTGGGCCATAAAATCCCAACACGGCCTCTTAGAGGGTAGCGTGGGGGTCGGTCCTGGGCTGTTGGATCAGCTGAGTGTGGCTTGATCCTGTCTCTGAGGCAGTCAAAAGTCGAGCTTGTTGCGACGACGAGGGAGTTTTTAAGTTCTATGAACGTTTTCCCCGTGTAGCATTGCTCGGCGTAGACACAGTGCACCATGGCCAGGAGTCCCACGGTGTTGTCCACCAGCACCACGTTCTCCACGATGACGCTGCCTCCAAGGTGGAGCATGATGCCATAGTCATAATTCTTATAGGACAGAAAGCCTGTGACTCTAGTGCAGGTCTGAAATCCGTCTCTCTGGTACAGGTGAACGCCATGGAGACTCGAATGGGCCACATTTCCACTGCAATATTCTCCACCTGGCAAACACTCTCGGCCCCGGATATGGAAGCCAATTCTCTCGGATCCTGCCACAGCATTGCCATGGAGGGAGACACCAGTGGCCAGGTTCACCTTGATGCCAGCAACCCAGTTTAATGAACCTGCTGGCTGCCTGCTCAGAATAACAAGACTCCTGAGGAGAGAGTGATTTTTCCCTTCCAAATCAATGCCAGGTCCAGTGGTGTTGAACACCACGTTATTGTGCAACAAGGTCCCACTGCTCTGGACTGCTCTAATGCCGGCTCCGCAGCTGCCACTAATGCTGGACGACACCACTGAGGACTCTTGGGATACATTCCTGAATTCAACTGCAGAAAGCTGAGGAGGCCCAAAGTTCAAAAATTGAACGTTTAAGAGTTGAAGAGAACCTGCAATGAGATAACTGGAATGAAATAAAAGCTTGTATTACGTAAGAACAGGCAAGGAAAACCATGTTAACAACAGTCAGACATATAACTTTGTCAGTGTATTGTAGTGATCAGTATTTGTTTATAAATATATACAAAGTCATAGTAAAACGTTACAAAACACAGAGCAGCCCCATGGAGGATATTTTTATATCCTCCATATTTATGAATTTTTTAGTTGTGCTCATGTTTCATACTTGCTGACAGTCAGTTTGTTCTGGCTCTCATAGCACATGTGAATGGATACACACGCTACTGTGCCTCTTTCTTGGGCAAAACCGGTGCAGTTTTGCCCAACATGATAAGGCCAGGTGAATTTTTGCCAGCCACTTGATGAGGGCAGGTGAATCTCAACTACCTTCAAACTCCATCCCGCTGGAGTCTGTGAAGTGTCCCACCAGCATCCTCCCAGCACAAGCCACATCCGACTGGACCCGCACGTTTCGCGTGAGGAGCCCAACCTCCGCGGCCAAAGGGATGCGTCTGCCGTCCTCTGTGTCATGGGCACGCCCTGGGGAGTTTCAAGAAAGCAAATGTGATAAGTGTCTATCATACCTCTAAACCAGTGCTTTGAGGGACATGAATCCTGACAGCTCCTCTGCAGAATCTGCACTGACATTCAGGTGTGCTTCACCCCCAGCACAATCTGCATGCGTCTACACAAAACTAGAAAGGCCACCTGCCCATCAAATATTCACTGTGCGCTTATATTTTACCAGGATATCTCATTTTTAGAACAAGAAGGTGCTAAACCTTTCCCCTGCGGTGTGCAGGTGCCAAAGCAATGAACAGGTTCACACTTCATTTTTTCCAAGCTCTGCGTGCTGGAGTTACTCTTCAGCACACTGCAGAGTTGATCTCCATGAATTTTCCTCAGGATCAGACTAATGTCAATGCCAAAACCCTCTTTGCTGCAGAGTCTTGCTTGTGTGTGTTTTCTAACAGGATTTTAAAACACTTTTTTTCAATGCTTTTCTGAAGGAGACTTTTGCTCAAGTTTATGCAGCTGTCTAGCTTGGATTAATCTCAGGTGACTTTAGACATATTCAGATGTGATTTAGTTATCCAAACTGTTTTTATGCATGATGGAGAGCAATAGGCAAATCTCAAGTGCAATTTGTTGTGTGTTTTATACACCTGCTTTAGGGGCAGATAAAACACGAGTGAGAAGTATGTATTGTATATATTTTTCTGCTTTAACTATCAAGGGAGCTGAGAGTGACTGGCTCATGTGTGAACATTAACTGCAGATATCTACATTTACCAAGGTGAAAATCAGTATTTACCCCTTAATTGTCCCATCAGTCCTTTTTTTTTCAGCTGTATCTAACAACTGCTGCATTACTCAGGGGGTAAGCAGTAATTTCCCCTCATAATACATTTATTATATCTACACCAGCTAAAAAGAAAGGCCTAAAATGCATAAACTACTGGAAAGGAAGCCTAGATGTGCTAGGCTTTCAATGGCACATTTTGTTTGAAAAATGCAATTATCATAAAAAAACCGTGCCATCGAGGCTACTGTTGATTAACACTGTGGATAATTGCAGAACAGATCTCAGTTCCAAGTGAAGCTTTGATTACTCACTCAGACATTTAAACATTCACCATTTAAAACATGATATTTCTGGATCTTTTTATCCATTACACTAATTTCTGTGCCTATTGGCTGGAATAAAGATCAAATTTAAAAAATATTGATATGCACAAGAAAGATCCTTGGTTTGAAGGTTCCGAATTTGAACTGTTAATAAAATCCTTTTGCTTTTGTTAAATAGATGGTAATAAATCTATTTTATAGGCTGAAATAAAAGTAAATAAGTGTTAACACTGCATCCCCTTTGCCACAAAAATATAGATCCTATGCAATCTACACAGAAAATAGAGATATATGCAGATTTTACGTTTATTTAGATATTAGTTTATAAATACATTATTTTCATGCCACAGAATTGATGAGATTTTGTACTTTAAACTTTAGAATATAACTATTTTGAAATTTGAAAAAAGGGCAAGTTTAATTATTTTCTAGACTTTTGACATTCCATAGAAATTGGGCAAAGGGCCTAAAATCCTACATTTCTTTTTTCCTTTAAAAAAGGAAAAAATTTTTTCTCTCTCTGTGAACCAGCTCCACTTGAAACACTGGAAGGTTTTCCCAAACAATTCAGCACTGAACCGATCTTATTCACAGAAATTCATGTTAGAATCAGCAAGCTAAAAAGTATATGGAGAAAGAAAGGAAAACACCACGAGAAAGTAGAATTGATCCTGTTGAGATATGAAATGGGAAGTCAATACTTCAGAAGAAAACTCTCAAAAAAAGGAAAGAAAAATTCCTTACCAATGTGCCTGTGCAGAAGATGTTCATGAATTCTTATATTATGACCATGGACTTCTTTAAGTGTAACTACTTCAGCTTGGTGGGCTTCATAGGAAGAAGAGCTGATCACAATATCCCCACCTTGATCCCAATCTACTTCATCCTCCACAAAAATCCTGTAACACCATGATACAAACTTAATGTCATTACACTTACGAGAGTCAGGCTCACAAATTTCATTAAAAATGAACAGTTTTGCTCAGGGAGATCTCAAGGAAAAAAAAAAAAAAGTCCACAGGCTATGCTGTAGGAGAAGCCCCTTTAGGGCTCTCCTTAGAAACAGATGTCTGAAATATGTGGGAGGAAATTAATCCTGAAGCATCTATTTCACACCGTTGATTAACAACATATACAGTTCCAGTACAGTATTTCAGAGCTCAAGTTGCCTCCAAAAGACATATCAGACCATTTTTGGTGCCAGGAGTATTCTACAGAGCTGAAAGTTAGCTTTGGGTTTAGACAACAACCACGTGCAGGGCCGTGTGGCTGTCTGCACTTGGTACCCAAGCTTCCACTAGAGCTTGTTGGAGCAGTCAGTAGGCAATTCAGTTCTCTGAATTGGGAACTTTGGGCAGGATTTGATTCCCTAAACAAGAGCACCTCTTGCCATCTGAGGTATCCCAGGGTGTCTAAAACATCAGCTGGCAGATGTGGCAGGACTGGCTCCTGGAGTGTTCCTAGAGACAAACGTGCAAGCCATGGAGGGAGCGCAAAAGCATCTCATATGAGCCCAAAGACACCTCAAATGGACCCAAACCATCTGTTTGGGAGCCTGAATCCTGCCCTTGGTAGCAGAACACCCTCTAGACACCAGCACTTAAAACTCTGCTGGCTACTGAACATTGCACAGAGTCCTGCATTTATTTGTTTTAATCTTGAACTGAAGATCCCCTTTTACAGTCAAAACTGTACTAGTAGTTCAGGGGATTTTTAGCTTCACATAAGAAAAACAAAAGCATTTAGTGGCAGCAAAACGGACAATGATTAGTGTTTATCTCTTCTTGATAAACACCTTGTCCTGTTACAGGGTGACTGCTTCTGGACAGGTGATTATCTAAACTCCTCAGGGAATTGTTGGGAAAAAAGGGCACTGAGTGAATTCAGACAATGCCTCATATGCAGTCAAGTTTTTCCAGAGTCTCTTTCCCCAATATTTTTCAAATATGAGTAGCTTCCAGATGAGCACTTGAAGTATACAACACCTGTGAATATTCAGTAGAGAAATCCATCAAAATTTATTACTTTTTTTTCTTTTTTTTCCTTTTTTTTTCTTTTTTGGAGGAATCACCTCATACCTTCTGAAATGGCAGGAAAGTCCTTCCTGAACTTATGACCTCATCCATACTGTAAAAGGATATAGAGCAGCTCCTCTCCTTCAATAAAATGCACTCCTTCAGCTTTCATTTTCCTTCAGCTTTCATATTCCAGCACTGATTTACCTCTTTCCTGTATCCGACCACATTAACTCTTAGCTGACTATTGGTAGACTTTTAATGAAAAATAGGCCATTTTGTTTGGGGTTGGTTTTGGGTTTTTTTTCCCTATATTTTTACAACTGAAACAACTCTTTGTGCTGCATTTAATGTGCATGCATTAACTCCAAACATTTGTATCTTAGCACCTCGTGGTATTTCATATAAAATATCTGGGCAGCAACCCAGATCTAGCCTGGATCCATTTCACCCAAGTGTTTAACTGGCATGCTTCAGTCAAGAATCTGCTTACTCTGATCTTCCATCTTAGTCAGGGAAGGAGAAGAACTTCCAGAG